>CAJQZJ010018033.1:15449877-15462833 GCA_907164525.1 Lophiomys imhausi | reverse complement strand
ACTTAAAAGAAAAAATAAAAGGGAAGAGGATGGGGGGTTGAGGGTGGGAGGGTGGAACTGGAGGGGGAATAGGGTGGGGACTGCGATTGAGATGTAACTTGAAGAAATAAAAAATAACGGAAAAAATAGCAATAAAAAAAATCTGGTCCATTGGAAAAAAAAGAGAAATAGCCTTACAGAAGTTAGTTTTTCAAAAAAAAAATAAGAGAAAAAAAATAAATAAAAGCTACACATATGAAGCTGATGGACGGCTTGATCCTCAAGTGGATCCTCTAACAATTAGAGCAGGGACTATCTGAGACTTTGTCTCTGTTGCTTCCCTCTGGACCTCATTTTCCTAGCAGAGCTGCCTTGTCTTGCCTCAGTTGAAGAGGAGACACTTAGTCCAAATGCAATTTGATGTGCCACAATAGGTTGGTACCTGATCACGGGTCTGGGGTGTATTGGAAATGTGAGTGGGATAGTGGACCTGGGAGAAGAAGAGGGAGAGTGATTTTAAAAAAGAATAGAGAGTAATATTTTTACATGTTATGCCAGAGCATATGAATATTTGGTGTGAGATCAAATTTCAAGCTATATCTAATTGGTGTTACATAGGTTGAGTCAAATGATATGTGAAGTTTAAAAAATAGGGAAAGTATGAAACATATTTAACAATGAGGGCTAAAAAAAGAACTCTTAGATGATATAAAAAGCAAATTTTTACTGGCATTTGTTTTAAAAATAATTAAGGTCATATATTATTTTCCTGAATATAATTTTCAGCTGTACTATATTTTCATGTAAAAAATGTAATAATTCATTTTTATTGAGGTTTTTGATCCACTTGGACTTGAGTTTTATGCAGGGTGGTAAATATGGATCTATTTGCACTCTTGTACTTGCAGATATCCAGTTAGACTAGCACGATTTATTAAAGATGTTATCTTTTTTCCATTGAAAGGATTTGACATCTTTGTCAAATATCACGTATCCATAGAGGTTTGGGTTTATTCCTGGGTCTTGTATTCTATTCCATTGATCAACCATTCTGTTTTTATGCCAATACCATGCAGTTTATATTACTATTGCTCTGTAGTACAGCTTGAAGTCAGGGATGGTGATATCTGCAGACATTTTCTTATTGTACAAGACTGTTTCCATTAACCTGAGTTTTTTGTTTTTCTATGTGAAATAGAGAATTGTTCTTTCAAGGTCTTCAGAGAGTTCTTTCAGGATTTTGATTGGAATTGCATTGAACCTGTACATTGCTCTTGGTAAAATAACCATTTTTACTATGTTAATCTTACTGATCCATGAACATGGGAGATCTTTCCAGCTTCTGATGTCTCCTTCAATTTCTTTCTTCAAAGACTTGAAGTTTTTGTCATACAAGTCTTTCACTTGCCTGTTTAGAGTTACAACAAGATATTTCATATTATTTATGGGTATTGTGATGGGTATTTCTCTAATTTCTTTCCCAACCTGTTTATTGTTTGCATAAAGAAGGGCTACTGATTTTTTTCTTTGAGTTAATTTTGTAGTCAACCACTTTGCTGAAAGTGTTTATAAGCTGTAGAAGTTCTGTGGTAGAATTTTGGGGGTCACTTATGTATATTATAATATCATCTGTGAATAGGGATAGTTTGACTCCTTCCTTTCCATTTTGTATCCCCTTGATCTCCTTAGCTATCTTATCTAGCTAAAACTTCAAGAATGATGTTGAATAGATACAGAGAGAATGGATAGCCTTGTATTTGAACTGGCAAATCTGACATCTTACTTTAATTTTGTGAATTATAGTAATTTTATGCTAGGCATGGTGGCACACACCTTAATCCCAACACTCAGAATGCATATGCATGTCTGCGAGTTCGAAGTCAAACTGATTTACATAGTGAGTCCAGGGTAACCACGGTTATTAGACAGAGAAACCATGTTTCAAACAACAAACAAACAAAACAAAACAAAAATTGAATTATAGTAATAATATGTGTGTGTGTGTGAAATAATCATACTAAAGGACCAGAGACCTACATCAGGTAACATTCCTAGAGTATGATCAACATTTTAAATATTTTTTCCTTAGGCAGTAACTCTTATTGTTTTAAAATTTATATAATAGGTAGGTTATTGGGCCAGTAAACCCAGAAATACAAATTATCTAACTTCTCAGTGCTGAGATTACAGCTATCAAGTATTTATATTATAAAATCACCATGATTGTTGAATAATATAAAAGATATTGGGTTATATTTAAGAATGTCTGAAATAGTTTTATACTGATATACTGGATACAAACTTCTTTTAAAAATGAAATAAGAACACCTGACTGCAATCTCAATAAGCAATTGATAATTATCCATAGTAGAATCTATCAGAAAGAAAGTATATAATAATAGATCTGAGGAAATTATTCTAAACAGTTTTCTCTGTTCATTTACTGTAATTACCTTGCCTAAATCATTAAATATTATTATAAATTAACAGTTAGTGTTTATTTTATTTGAAGAGCTTTGGTTACATTTATGGAAGATTCCTTATAAAGAACAATATTGTAAAGTAAAATGATTCAAATTTTAAGGCATTATGAAACATTATTTCATAAGAAATTTGTACTGAAATTTAAACTTAATTGTATTAATTACTAAGAAATATTTAAGATGAATGCTCAGTTATAGGATATCTGTTATTTTCTTGGACAATGATTATGATCTCTTCTTTTTTATTTCGCTTTCACACACATAAGAACACATGGTCTTTGTGAAGTACCTGTAATGTGGCTCCTATTTCCTTTGTGTAGAAGTTCATTCTCAGATTTCACTCTGGCTCATTACTTTTACTCAAGCTGTGCTAATTACTTCACTTTTCCACAAGTAGCTAAAGAACTTTTTTAACAACTGGGTTTTTTTGTTTGTTTGTTTATTTGTTTGGTTTTTTTTTTTACTTTTAAAGAACTCAATACTGTTTGTGTAGAACATGTCCACCCTCCTTCCTCCAATTCCCCATTCATTATCCCATATCCACTAAGTTTTCCCTAGCAATCCTATTTTGAATTTTCCTTTATCATCAAATCAAGTTAGTGTTGTCCAATTACTCTTGGTTAGAAGGGGTGGAAAGATTAAAAGAGCCACAAGATATTATCAAGAAAATATTTTTTCCAGACACAATTAGGCATCTTAATATATGCACTCATAGAAAATATGACAATTTAGGAAATCTTGGACCTTACCTACCTGGTCTACCATCCCCTATTTCTAAATTTCTAAGTGGTGGATGCATGGCAAATTAGTCCCACTTTGCACCTTTTCTTCAATAAATCATCTTCAAAGAGGCTCAGCTGGCCGCTTTCCTCCCTCACACATACGATTCCATTTATTCTGACTGCAAACCATTGATATACAATATTTCTTCTATTTCATTTTATAATCATATTAAACATCTATTTAGCCTACTGTTTTCTATATGTTTCAAGGCTTCAAAAGAGACCTTTCATAAAATGATATCAATAGTTGAGTTTAAGCATTATTAGCATAATAGGTATTAGATAATTGATTTTTATTAAAAATGAACAGACACAACTAGTACCTATAAAAATATCCAATCTGAATAAATAAAATAATATATAAAAAGATAAGTTTGGAGCAAAAATAAAAAGGATTAGGTATTCTTAATGCTTGCAATTTATTCATCTTATTTCAGTAAGCAATAATTCACATATTTCTATTGGAAATACAATTCTGTATTTTACAAGATAAACTATTATGTATAACTATTCTCATTGAATGCAATATTTAAAACATTAAAGAGTTAATTTAATATTTTAATAAAATAACAATAGCCATATAAAATTGTTTATTTATATTCTAAATTAGAAGTAATTGTGTCAACTTTCTTTCCTAATTACCTACTTTATGCTTTCTACTCAACCTTTTGATTGTTATTCATTCTCACTTATGAAAAATTTCCAGAACATCTTCAACCAGAACGAAATTAGCACAGGTTAAAAGATGTTATTTTTAAAAAAAAAAGATGTTATGTTTTTAGCATTTAAGAATCATAATTGAAAGCAAATGCCCATGAAGTATAAAAGAGTCATAATAGTAAGATCAATTCATTCTTTTTAATATATATGTGTTTTATATATATATATGTATTATATATGAACTAAATATCATTCATTTACAAGATCCATGTGTTCTCCAAACATCTCATACACATTAGTCTCTGAAGATAGGGATCTGTAATTAAAAGTCACTTAATTGATTTTTTACTGAGTTGATTTTTAAATTTTTATTAAATATTTATATTAAAATTATCTGGTTTTGACATGACTTTCTTGGAGATAGCCCTTGATAAATGAAAGTATAAAATATCAGTATTCTTGAGAAAAAGAACAAAGGACACTGTGAGCACTATGAACTGAACAGCTCTGTGAGATTGAATAATTATGCCAGCAAATGTCAAATCTAGTCAGACAGCTCTTCATATGAGCACAGAGTAAAGTTATTAAGTAGGTACTGAAACCCAAATGTACACATTCAGGTCACACTGAGTGATTGCAATGCCACCAAGAGAAAACAATCTGAGATACATTGCAGCCAGACTCTAGGGCAAGGAACCCCACAGGTCTTTTCCGACAATGTGGTTTCAACTGAAATTTTTATGAAAGCCGTAGGCAGGAAGAAAAATTCAATTTCCCTGAGTAAAGTTGGAAATTGGTCCTACTCATAAGAATTCACATCCTATTAGATCTAACCACATTTTTTTTCTCCTCTCAAAAGTTTGAATCTGGTACCATGCAAAAGAATGATTTGAGTGTTATTTTTAAAGATCCAGCAAAAAATCATGCAACCATCTTACAATATCCAGGTGTCTACAAGTGGTTAGCTACCTTTTAATAAAAATTCAGATAATATAAACATTTACATAAGGATCTTGATGTTCATTATGAGAAGTAATTAGAAGAAGTTGTAATAATATTTCCTTATTTTTATTGATTATGGATAACTACCTATTTATAGACAATAATTCAAACCAATTTTGAGAAAGTTAGTTGATTCATATTTTATTATTAATTTTAGCATTTAAAAATATCAAAAATATTAAAGACTATAATATTTTTCATAAATAAAAGAATGCATACTGTTTATATATCAAGTGAATCATGTTCAAAGAAATATGATTTTTTTCTTACTATTTCCTGAATATAGTTGTGAACTTGCCTTACAGGAAAGACACAAAGCTAAAACAGAAGAGAACATCTAGAAAGGAAAACAGGAACATAACAAGGTTACCAAACCTCAGCATGAATTGTCTTCAAACCCATAATTATTGGATTGAGTAAATCAAGCGATTTAACTTTACATTACTCTAATATCTGACAGTTCTGTAATGAAAATATAGAATCTACTAAATGATTATTAAGAAATAAGCATTTTATAATGAACTATACCATAGTTCGTAATAAACTTTGTGAACACATTTTTTCCTGTCCTTCAAGCAGATTTACAATTTGTTAGTCCCTTCGTAATATGTTAGTTTCCATTAAGACAGAAATGGCTATAATACCAGAGAATAACTCATATCGGAAGGTTTCCTGGCATTAGTAACCATGTTTAATATCAGGAATATCCAGGAAATGTGAATCCTTCAAAAAAAAGCCATGGAACAATTAAAAAAATAAAATGAAATCAGTGAGGAATAGTGTTAAAAACATACGTAAATCTAAAATCCTTTAAAATGTAATTAATTTTAGGGTTTATGTTAGTGCCATAGGGTATATAAAACAGCAACAATAATAAGTAAATAAACTAGAAGTTGCAAAGATTGTGGGGTTTGTTTTTGTTTTTGTTTTGGATTAAACCAAATCCTTAGAAACTGATAATTACACATGTGTCACTATGTACTTCAGCCACGTTATATGAAAACTTATATAGAATTACTGATGCCTTAAAAATACATCATAGATATGGCCATCACAGACTACATTTCCCCCTACAGTTTCCCCTTTCAGTCCAACAAATGGCTCTTTCTCTTATAATAATAAATACAATACAAAACAACACAGGTAATTAGGCCACAGTTATGAGGGTTATATGGCTTAACGTACATTCCCAATGTCCAGTCCATATGTATTTGACACCTGACTTTAACATTCTACTATCTAACCATCTCCATGAGTTTAAAATTCTATATCTGACAGATACTAAGGACCTCTAGTAAGGCCAGGGAAATGGGGATGGAAAGCCACCTGCAAATGGAAAAGAGATTTAAGAGTCAGACACATTGTAATTAGCAACAGATGTAAATCGTAGAAGGTGAAGAAAGGGGGAGACCTGAGGATGTAGTCTGTGATTCAGTGCAGGGGTCCCTGTGTAGGAAGTCTAAGCTAACAGACCATACCAGGTGGCTTTTGAAGGAAAATGGCTAACTCGATTTTGGCAAGATTGGATGTCAAGGGTTGTTGTTTTAAAGAAAAAAGAAAATGAATGGGAACAGGTTGTTAGTACCTGTGTCAAACAGAATGGGACTAATGCATCGGTAATGAAATTGATTCTATATTTGTCCTCCAAATGTTAAGCAAAGGCATTTTGCTTAAAGGCAAGCAAAGATAGACTTACATACTTTTCCTCATTATTGCAATATAGGCAATTGAGGTCACAGTTCTGGCAATCAAGGATACTTAAAAGTTATTCAAGCCACTGTGCAAATATAGACTACTTCTAATGTGGTTGCAATATGTTGGAAGCTGAAACACAAATACTTGAAGTGATAATAAGATTATCTTTAATAATTAAGAATTATCAACTAATATTCAATTATTTAATATTTAATTAACGATTGTCACCTGGACCATGGAAGCAGCTTTCTAGTTGTTTGTCCTGCCTCTTCAAATGATAGACAACTTCTTGTTACAGAAACAGATCCAATCATATTCCTTTCCCGGGAAACATTTGTGATAACCTGACTCTTACTTAATTTCCCACACAAAGCCTGAAGTTTGGGGCTCCTCTCTCTGTCCTCCTCAAGCCTTCTAGTGTCCCTGAATAGCTCTCCAACCCCTAAATATGCTTTCTTGTGCCGATCTCAGATTTATTTTTATTTTTATTCATATGTGTATGCATGCCACATATGTGCAAGTGCCCCCCAGACCCCAAAAGAGCATATCAGATCCCCTAGAGATGGAGAGACAAAGACCCCACTAACTACCCAACCCAAGAAGCTCAACACTCCTAATCTAGTACCACAAGCCTTGAAGTTCCATAGAAGTACATGGTGTTTGAGCATAGTGAGAGGCAGAAGCTGGATTCTGATATCAGTGGAAGATTGCAACAGCGACAGCAACAGGTACACACTCAGGGGCAAGAAAAGCTTGCAAGTCCTGCCTTTCCTTTGAACTTCCTTTTCATTCGGGCAGCCAGATGGAAGATGCTCCATCATTGAGGCCAGATGACATCTCTCAGGAACACAAATCTTTTCACCTGATGCCTTTCGACCCAGTCAAGTTGACAAGTAAGACCAAATATCTCAATGTTCAAGTTTAAGAACAACGAAAGGCTGATGGCGAGCCAGATCCCATCACGATGTGATGTGATTATCTGGACCAATTCTACCTCCTTGAAGAGACAAGCCTAACACATGGGGAAATTTCCACATTCATCTTAGGTTCTCCAGTGTCTGAAACATGAAAACACTCTACTAAACATGTCTCCAAATGGAATAATAAACAAAAATTGAGGTGATGGAGAGATGTCAGTCAGGGTAAGTTCTAGATATACATTGTACAGCATGGTGACTGTGATTAATCAAAAATAAATGTTTTGTGTTTAAATAATAAAAAAAATAAAATTCTATATATAACTCAACATTCATACTAACTTGCAACACAATTTTAAAAGCATCTTCATAGGTCTATAACACTCTCTTGAGTCCTAAACAACTCAAAATTTAATTATGAGACTCTAGCTATCTATCTGTTCTTCAACCACCTCAGAGACCTGAGAGGGATAAATATATCTGATTTTGTAGGAAGTACCGGGCCTGCAGCTTCCAAAACTAAGAGATGACATACCAGTGGCTGCCTGGACAGTTCCAATTTTCTCTCCATACAGTACAGCATCGATCTTCAGTCATTTGGCCCCATTTCTCTTACAGACATTGATTGTAGAGCAGGGGTTATGAAGGAGATACCTACCCTGTCTTGGCAGAGCTAGGCTGTCAACTTACCTGCTTCCAGGTTTTGTACTTTTTGGACAGCATTCTGTCTACAGTTGGAGCAAGGGGCTTTTCCTACCAAGAGATAGGCTTGTGACTAATTCAATCATCTCCCACTGGAGATTCTTCGATGCTCATCTTCTACTTGGGGTGGAATAGGGGCTGCAGTCAGGAGTTGATGTGTCTCGATACAAAAAAAATTCTAAAGTTACAAAAACATCTTTGAATGCCATATTCTGCAGATCTCTTGAGGTTTTTTGAAGAGGCCCTATCCATCTCTTATATTAGAATAAGCAGATATTGCTTGTCTCTTAGCAGCTTTATTTCTGATTAGGTTAGAAAATAACTATAATAGGCTGCCATAGTACCTAACAAAATGACCAGCTTGCATAACTATTTGTTTGCATTTCTTAATTATCCTAAAAAGTTTATGACAATTAGTAGTAAAGGCCGAAACATCAGATTTCATTTTTTTTCTTTACCTCCTAACCCTTCCATCCCATTTCTCTGGGGTGGGGAGAGAGAACTAAAAAACAAACAAACAAATAAGCAGACACACAGATAAAAAAGAATAAAAAATAGGAAAAATATTTTTAAAATATAAAAATAAATAAATAAATAAAAATAAAAAATAAAACGTCTATGTCCAAGTTCCCTTTGGTGTGTTAGTTGTAGTATCGATACCTTCTACTACATAGCTAAAATCCTACTATAAGTGAATAGATGCCATATGCATCCTTCTTAGTATGGGTTAGCTAACTCAGGATGAGATTTTCTAGTTCCATCCATTTGGCTGCAGATTGCATAATTTCATTGTTCCTGATAGCTGAATAATATTCCATTGTGTAGATGTACCATAGTTTTTTAACCCATTCTTCGGTTGAGGGACATCTGGGTTGTTTCCAGTTTCTAGCTATTACAAATAAGGTTGCTCTAATATATAAAAAATATATAAAGAATAAAAATTAAAAATAAGAAGTCTATGTCCAAGTTCTCTTTGGTGTGTTAGTTGTAGTATCGATACCTTACTATATAGCTAAAATCCTACTATAAGTGAATAGATGCCATATGTGTCCTTCTGAGTCTGGGTTAGTTCACTCAGGATGAGCTTTTCTAGTTCCATCTATTTGGCTGCAAATTGCATAATTTCATTGTTCCTGATAGCTGAATAATATTCCATTGTATAGATGTACCACAGTTTTTTGACCCATTCTTCGGTTGAAGGACATCTGGGTTGTTTCCAGTTTCTAGCTATTACAAATAAGGCTGCTATAAACATAGATGAGGAAACTTCCTTATGATTCCGTGAAGAGCATTTGGGTGTATACCCAGAAGTGGTATGGCTGGGTCCTGAGGCAAAGCTATACCGAGTTTTTTAAGATATCTCCAGACTGAACTCCATAGTGGTTGCACAAGCCTGCATTCCCACCAGCAACGGTGTAGGGTAGTCCTTTCTCCACACCGTTGCCAGCATGTGCTGTCATTTGAGCTTTTGATCTTAGCCATTCTGACAGGTGTGAGATGGAATCTCAGATTCATCTTGAGTTGCATTTCTCTGATGATTAAGGATGTTGAGCATTTCTTCGTGTCTCTCAGCCATTAGGGATTCCTCCTTTGTGAATTCTCTATTTAGCTCTGTTCCCCATTTTTTGATTGGATTATTTGGTTTCTTAGCATTTAATTTCTTGAGTTCTTTGTAGATTTTGGATATTAGCCCTCTGTCAGATGTGCGGTTGGTGAAGATTTTCTCCCAGTCTGTAGGCTGCTGTTCTTTTTGAATGACCGTGTCTTTTGCCTTACAGAAGCTTTTCAGTTTCATGAGGTCCCATTTATTGATTGTTGGTCTCAGGTCCTGAGCTGTTGGTGTTCTGTTCAGGAAGTTGTCACCTGTGCCAATGAGTTCGAGGGTTTTTCCCACTTTTTCTTCTGGTAGATTTAGTGTGACTGGACTTATGTTAAGGTCTCTGATCCACTTGGACTTAAGTTTTGTACAAGGTGATAAGTATGGGTCTAATTTCATTCTTTTACAAGTGGACATCCAGTTGGTCTAGCACCATTTGTGGAAGATGCTGTCCTTCTTCCATTGTGCCGTTTTGGCTTCTTTGTCAAAAATTAGGTGGCCATAAGTGTGTGGGTCTATTTCTGGATCTTCAATTCGATTTCATTGATCTACTGGTCTGTTTCTATACCAACACCATGCTGTTTTTACAACTATTGCTCAGTAGTACAGCTTGAAATCTGGAATTGTGATACCTCCATGTGTTTTTTTTTAATTGTACAGGATTGATTTAGCTATTCTGTGCTTTTTGTTGTTCCATATGAAATTGAGACTAGCTCTTTCCAAGTCTATAAAAAATTGTGTTGTATTTTGATAGGAATTGCATTGAATCTATATATTGCTTTTGGTAGGAATGCCATTTTTATTTGTTTAATCCCAGGTGTGAGGCTGCTTGAGGTAAGACCACAGGTGAAAAGTATTAACTGTTTCTTGAGCTAAATGGGTTGTGGCTTAGCGAGCTGAACTTGAACTCTGATGACTGGAGAGAAGAATAAAATGTCAGAAAGAGGGACTCTACCAAAAAGAAGAAGAAGAAGAAGAAGAAGAAGAAGAAGAAGAAGAAGAGTAGTGCACTACAAAATTCTTACCACAGGGATAGCATTGGTTGAACTTGAGAAGTTACTATGTTTAACTCCATAAAAAGTGAACAAATATTCACTAACCTGTCTGATCTAAAATGCATTTTTCAAAATAATCATTATTTTATATTATGAAATGCATAATCATCTAACTCTTTCTTGATTCATTTTTCAGGATAATTAATCATTTTATCAGAATGGCAGGTTGTCATAAACTTAAGAACTCAGGTCTAAAACCAATTTAAACATGTCCTGTATGTATAATGGAATTCATGAATGTGCAGTATATGAATACTGTATTTAAAATAAATTGAAATTCATTTATTCAATAAAGCCCCCAAAATTCAGTCATCTATAGCCTGAAGAAACTCCCTTTCAAAATGTATACTGCATTTTTTCTTCTTCACTCTATAGATAAAAGGGAGAAAGTCACTAGTGGAATATGTAAAAATCATGTGTTAAAAAGAAACAAACCAAACCCATTTACCAGGTGAAAGAACATATGAAAGCCATACAGTGTTTCCAGACTGTGCTTCCAGGTATTTCTGTAATTAGAATTTTACACTCTGAATGTTCACTCATTATGTATCTGTCTGTGGATGACCAGAAGAACATATGCATTCCACTGCAAAATCCAACAGGAAACAAAAAAGAAAATATCTATATTCATCACTCAATTATGGAATGGATATTTGCCTTTTAGTTAGATATTTATAAGAGGCAGTCTGTGTTTTGTTTATTGTTCCTTATATGAAGTCTGTATATGACTTAAGATACCCATAGTAAGTCTGAGCAACTCTAATCTACTTTGTTGTAACACATGCTATTTCTATAATTCATCCCAATTCTAAATAAAGAAATCACACATGATACTGGCAGGAGGCTCAGAATGTACTGGTATTTAGACAGATATCTTTCCACCTCTCAGAATATCATCTTCTTGACTTAAGTGCTAAATTCCCACTATCTATAGACACTTCAGGATCAGAATTTTCCAAAGGCTAAACACCATCTGATTTCAAATATCTCTACCAGATATGGCATGGTTAGTTAGTGATTCACAAGAATGTGTGTAATTCCTACATTGGAACTAATTTATTTTATCCCTATTCTTTTTTAATGTCTGTTTTATGCATAAAAATGAGTTGTCAAAAATGGCTTAGTAATTTAGGGTTTATTAGGAGAAGCTCTGAAGAGGATGATATATCACTTAATATTGAGTGGCAAAGGTATATCCTTATTATGTCACAAGTCTGACAGCTGTGCAAGTAAAAGATCAGCAACAACAAAAAATGTCTGAGAAGAATGTTAGTCTTCAGAGCAAGTCGACAAACCCATATTATTTTCTGGGCCAAAATTGCTCTGAAGAAGTTTACTGGCAGGCAGAAACTGGTGGAACTTAGGGCAACGAGACCTTGAGACATTTGCACTGCATAGATGTTTTGCAACTACCTGAAGTAGATTCTACTAGAAGTCTTCTGAGTTTCACCTTTTCTTAATGACACAGAAAACATCATTTCAGAAGAGAGGAGTTGGCCACTAGTGTCTGCCCACAGATTTCACTCTACTGGAAACTTTACTGTTTTAAGTGTATTATGCTTGAAAGTGTCTTCATAAGTCTCTAAGTACTACTACTTTTGTTTGGAAAGTACATACTTAACAAGACTTATCAGTTTTATTGTGGCACTGTGATTCCACTACTTCCATTCTATAGTATTCAGCATCTGTGATGCTATAAGAGAAAACAAAGTACTCTTTAAGTGCTTCAGGGGTGGAATTCTAACTTTTATGTTCTGCTCTCAGCTGCTAGTTGGCTAACCTGGTATGCTTATGTTTGAGGGTTTTCATATTTTAAAAGAGCAAATGTATTCCACAATGTCCCATTGTTGTTGACATCTCTCAGGTGATATAATTAGTCCATAAATCAGTGTATCCCAAGACATCTGCTACTTAATTCTATGTATTATTCATCTTAGTCCTCAAACTTTAGAGAAGTAACATGAAAACTATTCAGCACTTGAAAAACTGATTATCTTTCCTTTTTAGATATGTTTTATTTTTAAGAATGTGTGTGACTGTGTGTGTGTGTGTGTGTGTGTGTGTGTGTGTGTGTGTGTGTGTGT
>CAJQZJ010018033.1:15407167-15448712 GCA_907164525.1 Lophiomys imhausi | reverse complement strand
CCACCCTCAACCCCCCATCCTCTTCCCTTTTATTTTTTCTTTTAAGTTTAAGGTATATCTTATTTCCCCCTACAGTTTCCCCTTTCAGTACAACAAATTGCTCTTTCTCTTATAATAACAAATACAATACAGTACAACAGAGGTAATTAGGCCACAGTTATGAGGGTTATATGGCTTAACGTACATTCCCAATGACCAGTCCATATGTATTTGGTACCTGACTTTAATATTCTACTATCTAAACATCTCCATGAGTTTAAAGGTCTATATCTGACTCAACATTCATACTAACTGGCAACACAATTTTAAAAGTATCTTCTTAGATCTATAACACTCTCTTGACTCCTAAGGAGCTCAAAATTTAATTATGAGACTCTAGCTATCTATCTGTTCTTCAATCACCTCAGAGACATGAGAGGGATAAATATATCTGATTTTATAGGAAGTACAGGGCCTGCAGCTTCCCAAACTAAGAAATGACATACCTGTGGCTGCCTGGACAGTTCCAATTTTCTCTCCATACATTACAGCATCGCTCTTCAGTCATTTGGCCCCGTTTCTCTGACAGACATTGTTTGTAGAGCAGGGGTTATGAAGGACTTACCCACCCTGTCTTGGCAGAGCTAGGCTGTCGACTTACCTGCTTCCAGGTTTTGTCCTTTTTGGACAGCATTCTGTCTACAGTTGGGGCAAGGGGCTCATTGAATTAGTCGCAAGCCTATCTCTTGGTAGGGACCAATACTTTCTATCTCTGAACCTCATTTTCTGTGCTTGTAAAACAAGACATGCAAAAAAAGTATATATTTAATAGGATTCCTGGCTTTCTGGTAGTAAACTAATTAGGATCTACCTTTTTCCTTTCTCCTAACCACTCTAGTCTATAAGTTTATTATCAAGGCTAACATTGGGCCACAGTCTATAAGGCCCTCTGATTTGAATTATATGACTCTATACCATAAGTACTGCTCAACACGTAGGCTTTCAGTGTGACTTTGTAAGGCTCCTAGACTCTCCAGCTGCCTACTCCCAAAGGGAGAAATCCAAACTGTTGAGATGACAAAGGAAATTGAATACCGTAATAGCTATGTTGTAAACATGTATAACATCCAATGTACTCCAGAATTTTGTCAGTTTCTTTACATTTCTTCTCATGGCAAATATATATTATCTTTTTGTTTAGCTTTCCCTAAATGTGAAGCCTCAGGCAGAAATTCAATGACAGTGGGCTGTCTGGGTAGTGATAATGAATTAATGATGTAAGGAATGGACAAATAAAAAAAGAGAAGTAAGGATGCCACAAAAAATGTGTATTTGTTGAGTAAATTACACATATTGGGAGGTAGACCTCAGTTTTCAAGGAAAACTAGGGGAGAGTGTGGATAAGAGTATTTTTAATTTTCACACCTTAGATATGAGAAATCTAACATTTACCTGTCGACTGTCATTATTCAATGTGAATGGTTGTCAATGGGGTTGACAAAAGCCTTGCCATTGTCACTAACATTTCAGTAATATTTTCTGTCCTATATCTAGAAAAAAATGGTTCTGTGAAAAAATTTGTATTACCATAAATATAGAATAAGAATTCACATCATAGACTTTGTGTGTGCTAGTGAGAATTAGTCAACACAAAAAGAACCAACAACCGATTTAATTATCTAGAACTTAGAAAGCAAATTATACAAAAGAGAAGATACAACAATGTAGAAGGACTGGATTGAACACTCATATTTGCTACTTTCAACCTCTCGATTATTATGCCAAAGAAGTTACTGAAAGAACAAATAATATTCTACTAAACTAAAGAGGCCAGTATAAACAAACCCTTGAGATTTGAGATCAGATGTTTCTGGGAGAGGAGATGGAGAGTTACATTTTAATGGGCATAAAGATTCTAGGGGCCAAATATGTATGAACTGGACATTGGGAAGGTATACTGGGCCATTTAATTCTCATAAATGTGGCATAGTTAATTCTGCTGTTTTGTATAGAATTTACTGTTATAAGAGAAAGAACCATTTGTTGGACTGAAAAGGGAAGCTGTTGGGGGGAAAAGGGGGGAAGGGTGGGACAGGAAGGGGGAATAGGGAAGGGTTTGTGACTGAGATGTAACTTGAAGAAAAAAAAATAAAGTACTTATATAAAAAAAGAAAAATTAACTCTTAGAGCTGAATAGCACAGAGACATTTTGTTTTATTTTTGTGTAATTATAATATATGATTAATACATTTTAAGTGTATTTACCAATGATGTGTAACTTAATTATAATCATCAAAGTAGAAATTGCAAATTATAGTGGTTTTCCCCCACATGACTCATAGGGGCTCACAGAGATTGAAGTGGCACCCTTGGAGTGTGCATGGGTGAGTCCTAGGCACTCTGCATACATGCTACGGTTGTTTAGATTGGGATTCTTGTTAGACATCTAACAGTGGGAGTGGCACATCTGACTCTATTGTCTGTTTGTGGTCTTTGTCTTCTACTGGGTTGCCACATCCAGGCTTGACAATGCCTTGTCTTATTGCCCCTTGCTATGCTGTATTCAGTTGATATCTCTGGGAGGTCTGCTTTTTTTCTGATGGGAAAAAGAGGAACAGTGCGTCTGGGGGAAAGAAGCATTGTGGGGGTGGACTGGGAGTAGGGAATGGAGGAGAGATTCCTATTGGTATGTATTGTATGAGAGAAGAATAAAAAAAAGAAAAGGAAAAAGAGGAAAATTAAATTATAACAATTTTAGGGAGATGTGTGAAGTCTATTATACTATATGAGTATAACCCAGGTACGGAAAGGTATGCACTTTATGTTCTGTCTCATATTCACATGTTACTTTCTCATGTCTGTATATATGTTAATAAGATATTTAAGAATAGTCATAGACTATGTAACTAGAAAGGAGATCATGTGAGAGGATTATAAAGAAACAGTATATTTTGGGCAAAAAGGGACCAATGCTTTGGGTCAACCTGCACACATGACCTCACAGTTGTTGTAACAGCAAACCCAAAATAGTACAAGCTCAACAGAAACTAAATCCCAGTACAGAGATGGGGTTGAGATCCAAATTCTTCCTTATCCATGGAGCTAGTCACAGCTGTTAGCTGCCAAGATGGAGAGAGAGAACTTTATCTACAAATATAGCCCATGATCTGATGTAAAATTGTGATTTCTCCAACATGAGTACTGAGAGGAGAATATAATTGTACTGGTTAGAGTTTTACTGTAAAGAAACTAGAAAAGGAAGTAGTTATTATTTTGATATGAAAATCTGTAGATATTTTACAGCAATATGTAGTGTGAAGCTTTTCACAAAATTATTTTTTATTAATAAACAGACTTGTCTCAACTTATTAATATCTGTATTTTTAAAATATGCTAGTATCTACCAATTAATTCTGATCCATAGAATAAACTCTTCTTGAATGTAATTGAATATAAATACTAATAATGTAACTATTTTTTGCTACTTGGAAATTTAGAAAATAATCAAGATAGACAATCTTAATTGAAATTATTAATTTGATAACAGATAATAAGACACAGTGACAAATTTTAAATGAAGAAAGTCTTTTTAAAATCGCAGATATAGTATAGTTCCCAAATTACATTTGAATTTGTATTTTTCTATGGACAATTATTGTCCTCATCAACATTTTATTTGCCAATGTGATACTCTTTGTATTACACAATGTTTTTTGATATTCTTGAACATAAACTTTTTATATGCCCATTTTCTCCAGCTTTGATACCTCTGCCATGTTTATATACTATTTGGCAGTGGATATGGATACCAGCCAAGAAAAACTCCAAATTTGACTTATCTAATTTCATTGCTTGATAATACAATTTGTGTTAATCAATCAATTTCAGACCAATTTGCTTCATATACATTGATACAAAAATTAAGATGATTTTTGATTGGTAATGCAAGTTAGGAACTGAGTTAGGCATATAACTTTAAACTCATCTAGATGGATAGACAAATATAGTACTAATATTAGTTGCCAAATACATATGGACTGGACATTGGTAATGTATGTTATCCCTTATAATTTTCATAATATGGTTTAATTGCTCTTATTGTTTTATATTGTATTTATTGTTTTAAGGAAAAGAGTCTTTTATTGGACTAAAAGGAGGAGCAGTGGGATGGGAGATACACCTTAACTTTAAAAAAGTAGATAGGGGGTGAAGGGGAAGAGGGTGGAAGGTAGGACTGGGAGGAAGAGGAGGGAGGGGACTGTGATTGAGATGTAAGTTGAAGAAATAAATAAATGTTGAAAAAATAAATAAATAAGTAAAAAATTCTTAATAAGATACTTGCAAACTGAACCTAAGAACACATCCAAAGATCATTCACAATGAAGAGTAGGCTTCATCCAGTAGATGCAAGGATGGTCCAACAAAGAAAAGTCTGTCAATGTAGTTCACCATATAAATAAAATGAAATAAAACCCAATAATCTCATTAGATTCTGAAAAGGCCTTTGACAAAATCCAACACCCCTTCATGATAAAAGGCTTGGAAAAATCAGAGGTACAAGGGACATACCAAAACATAATTAAGGCAATTTACAGTAAGCCAGTAGCCAACATCAAATTAATGGAAAGAAATCAAACAAATTCCACTAAAAACATATTTCAGTAAAATAAATCATTATGAGGATAGTTTGCTTCTTGGATACCAATATTATTCCAAATAGCATTTTATCAAAATATTTATATACCTAAATGCAGATAATTAAAATCTATAAAACATAACCATATTCCACTACAATAGAGCTTATATTAAAAAGAAACATATTAAGCAAAGATTAATATTTGGGTTACCTTAAGTATTATTATTTTATTCTCATGATGAGTACTAAATCTAAAACTGCTAGAAATAAAAGTGTCTTTTCAAATCCATGTATCGTGTGATACTGTCACAAACTTAAATCTCATACTATGTAACAAAGACCTGTTATCTCAAAACAATAAAATCTTACATAGTACTTGATGGTATCATAAAATAAGTAAGTTTATGGACAGTTGAAGGACATCTGGGTTGTTTCCAGTTTCTAACTATTACAAACAAAGCTGCTATGAACATAGTTGAGGAGATGTCCTTGTGGTTTAGTGAGAAATTTTTTTGGATATATGCCCAGGAGTGGTATGGCTGGGTCTTGAGGTAGAGATATTCCAAGTTTTCTAAGATACCACCAGACTGATTACCATAGAGGTTATACAAGTTTGCACTCCCACCAGCAGTGTAGGAATGTTACCCTTTCTCCACAACCTTGCCAGCATCTCCTGTCATTTGAGTTTCTGATCTTAGCCATTCTTATAAAAAAACAAATCAATAGTCACTATTAACAATATCTTCAGTTGATATTAAATAATTTTTGTAAATAATATATTGCCAGAGAAACTATTCAGGAAGAAAATTAGAAAATGTATCTTACTGAATTATAATAAAATCACAGGAAAAAAATGTGCTATCTGGTAAGTACATTGCTTACAACAAATACATTTCATTAGAAGAGGTTTTGTAAAAACCTTTACAACATAATACAATTATTGATATCTAAATTTTATATTAAAGACCATACTACGTAGTCTTTCCATATTCAGCTTCTTTTCTTCAAATTGTAAGGGTTTATCCCTTAAACTGCTACTGTGTAAAAGAGATAAGCAAGGAGTCTCTGTAGTGAGCTCAGGATGCAAACAGCTCATCCTTTTCCTGATTTTGCTGAGTATGGGCTTCTCTGGTACCTTAATATCATGTACTCCAATCCAGGGCTTTTGCAGTAAGAAATGTGTTGTGCACGATTACATCTAGTAGATAGTCCTGCTTAACTCTACTAGGCTGTTATTTGCAATAAATAATGAATAATACACCAAGTCTCAATACAGCTTAACAGCTGTCAGCACAACTAACAGCAGAGCCAGTCACAAGGGTGGACAAAAAGTGACTAGGGAGCAAGCATAGGCCCAGCTGCTAGGGCTGGCAGCTAACATCATCACAACTGTAGGCTGTAGCTGCCAAGGCTTCCCACAAACTGCTTTGTGCCCTGACTTCAGAACTTGGAATTAAGATGCGGAAATAAATTTTTTCATGGGTTAAACAGCTAGAAATAAAAGCTAAACATACATAGTTATTAATAACCTTTCAGTATATGACTAGTGATTTGATTTTTGTCAAAAAAGAACTGTATTTTAAAAAGTTTACATTTTGATCAAGATTTGTTCAGTGTTGTGAATCTCACTTTATTTTTGAATCTTCCATTTAGTTCAGTTATTCATGTGTGTTTCCACAAAGACTAAAGTGTGGAAACTTAAGTGGACACTTATTACTGAAAATGTCCCAAAAAGAAAGGTCTTAAGATTAGTTCTATAATTTGTCAGATACTGTATCTTGCAAAAATAATTATTGTAATATGATTATCATCATGAATTAATAGTTTTGGCAAAATACTAAGAAATGATAACCTCCTTATAGTTTTCAGAGATGCAGGTTTGATTCATAGAATGACATCAAAAATAAAATTGCTTTTACATACATTCCACATCATGGACACTGCAAGATTACAGTAACATAACTTTAAAAAGATGTTTTCTTATACTTGTGCCTTGGGAATTGAAATAGATGAAAATTACTTTAGAAATAATGTGGTTCTCAAATGAGATTCTTCTAGGAACCATAGGCCTTCCATTTCAGGTTACTTGTATAAACAGTTGGTTGTACTTGGTAATTTTCTGTAGTGACTTCATACTTGACTGTTTACATTTGCCATATATGCTAATGAAGTGATTAGGGAAAGACTGTAGTTTCCGGAGGACAGTTAGTTTTGAAAATAAGTGTTGGGATTAGAGAGATGACAGTGTATTTAAGAATTGGAGTTGAGATTCCAGTGACCTAGTGTTTAGTTCCAGAACCCATATATCCCAATTCCAGATAATGAAACACTCTCTTCTGACATTCATAGGCACTATATACCTGTGGTACATTTATGAAAAACAATACACACAAATATAAAATTTCAAATTAAAATTAAGTGTTGAGGCATGAATTAGGGTTGAAATTTTATTCCATGACAAAATCAAATTAAAACAATATCTACCCACAAACCCAGCCCTACAGAAGATCCTAGAAGGGAAGGAAATTTCCAACCAAGAGAAGATAACTACACCCAAGAAAACAGAGGAAATAGAAAACTCCACAGCAACTAAACCAAAAGAAGCACAGGATGACCACCTATAACAAAATAATGGGAAATAACAACCCCTGGTCACTAATATCCATCAACATCAATGGACTCAACTCGCCAATAAAAAGACACAGATTTACAGATTGGATCCATAAACAAGACCCATCTTTTTGCTGCATACAAGAAACACATCTCACTATCAAAGATAGACACTATCTCAGAGTAAAGGGATGGGAAAAGGTTTTCCAAGCAAATGGACCCAGGAACCAAGCTGGAGTAGCCATCCTACTATCAAACAAAATAGACTTCCAACTGAAGTTATTAAAAAAAGACAGAGAAGGACATTACATACTCATTAAAGGAAATATTCATCAAGAGGACATCTCAATATTGAAAATCTATGCCCCAAATACAAAGGCACCTACATTTGTAAAAGAAACACTTCTAAACCTTAAATCACACATCGATCCACACACATTAGTAGTGGGAGATTTCAACACCCCACTCACAACAATGGACAGATCATCAGACAGAAGCCAAACAGAAAAATAATGAGTCTTCCAGTCATTTTAGGACAAAATATAGTTATATAATAAATACAAATAAAGATATTTAGGTAATGGTAGATTCATATACTGTATGGTTGTCTGTAATGCCAACAACTCAGTAGAAAAATAAGCAAATTTCACCAAGTACCTTGCAATAAAGTCAAAGACGATGCATATCAGAGTATCTGTAATGAATAAAGCACAGGGTTTGCTGAAGAGGCCAACAGTGTACTCCTCAAATTGGGGCGGGGGAGAGGAAAAGGAAGAATAGGGAAGAAAAATGAAAGGTAATTTTCATGACCTTGGATCCAATTCTCCTATCTTCCTCAGGCAGCAAGGGCATGGAGAGAGGACAGATGGTTCTTCTCCCTGTGCTCATGTCACCTTACAGCAGATGACTGGATAGACCAGATCTCCTGCACTTATGCCATCCGGGCCAGCTCACCCACCCAAACATCACCAAGGCCAGCTCTTCTGTGCTTCCCAGGTGAAGTGTAGGTCCTTCTCTTCCAAGTGCTGCAGCTGGCAGCTCTTCTCATGAGCTCAGGGCTAGCCTTCCTGCCTGCTGCATGTGGTGATGGTGTCAGAGCATAGCATCACACCTTTGTCAAAGCCACCCCACTGGAGTTGAGGTGCAGAGATATCTCTCCTGCACCAACTCCCTCAGGACTGGTTCTCCTGAACCTGTCACCAGGATCAGCTCCTGCCCAGGCAAAGAGCAGGGCCAGCTCTTCCACGGCAGATGGATCAGGGGGTAGCCCTGTCCATGAACAATTGTATGGCCTTTGGTGATAACATGAGCGTGGGACATCAACACAGACTTAGGCTGTGATAAAGCCATGTACCCAGACATGGTCCCTGGTAGCAGCTTGGGCCTGGATGTCACCATGGTGGAGAAAAAGTACTATACCTCTCCTGGACATCATAATATTATTGGCTCTGGTGTCGTGGGGAAGGGTGAGCTGGTCCAAAGGGTGTAAGAACAATAAAGCTGGCCGTGTCCCTGGCTTGCTGCAGCACGTACTCCCAGTAGTGAAGGATATGGAGCCTGAATCAGCCATCTTATGTAACCAGGCTAGGCACCTAGTGGTGGCTTTACAACACAAACCCTACCACAAAACCTAGAACCCACAAACTGTCCTCCCCCAAGGTGCTCTGGGGCAACTGTGGTTCAGAGCTTCCAGGAGTTGCTAAAAAAATGACTGGTATAATTTGAGACCAACTTCCTGAAAGAGAGCCCTTACCTGACACTGATAGCCAGGATCTGGTAGCAGCTTCGGCCTGGATGTCCCCATGATGTTCTGTCAAGTGGGTTGCCTCATCCAACCTTGATATGAGGGTTTACTCCTAGTACCTTGTTGTGCCATGTTTGGTTGATATCACCGGGGAGCCTGTTTTTTGTTTGTTTGTTTGTTCTTTTTTTTTTTCTGAAGAGAAATGGAAGAGCAGTCGGTCTTGGGAAAAGGGAATGGGGTTTGGGAGGAGGGAAGAAAAGGGAGATTGAAGTCAGGATTTATTTTATAAGAAAAGAATACATTTTTAAAAAGAAAGAACACACACATAAGTACACACATACACTCGCACATGAACACACCCACATACACACTGGAAAAAAAGTTTAAATAGTGAGTCAGGGAGAAGCACACCCAAATAGTTCCAATCAGGATTTGATAGCCCATGTCTGTTTGGGCTTCAGACTCATTCTGTAAGATGGTCTGACACAGTGTTAGACCTACATGTGATCCCTTTTGAGGAGACAAGTTCACCAAGTAGCTGTGCTAAAGCCTTTTATTTCTCTGTGCATAAAATTTCTAAGTATACACACACTTCCATTGGGTCCATTGTTTCAATAATCTGATAGATTGAAATATGCAAACATGTCTTTGGCATGTCATCATTTTGGATAGGGCATTATAATCATACAGGTAAGTAGATGCCATGTATATTAAGTAGAGGATATTTCTGTTGTTCTGCTCAGCAAAATTGTTATTATCAAAAGAACTCATTAAATCTAACTGTACAGGTAAATTGGCAATTTACTTTTCATTTAAAATCATATTCAATTTTATTCTGATTGTTTCCTTCATTGCCTTTTGTGCTTTTGTGTGTTTTGACAATCAGTGACTCTTTCATTAGCTCATTTGGATCACATTCATATTTTGATTTGTATACTGTACTTCAGAGATATTGCAAATATCATTTTTCAGACCAAGACTGCTTGACATATTTATAGCATATTGAAGAAATTAAACCATAAAACTTGAAAAAATTTCAAATCATTATTGTTCACATTTTGATTTATGCATTTTTATAATTGAAGTCATTAAATTTCATTTTATTTTATATAATTTAAAATTACATATTTTAACTGTATTATAAAAAGTTGAAAATAAATTATATTTATCATAAATAATATAAGTAAACCAATGTATATGGAAATAGAGTATAAGAGTAGAAAACAGAATTAGGGAGACTAAATATTGGAAGATAAGGAAGGACTGAGTATATGTAATGTACATGAGTTGGCAATAAGATAGAAAGCTAATTGTTTCTCTAGTTCTAATGGTCATAGACTTTTCATTTTAGGTTATGGATACAAAAACTCCAGTGTGAAGTTTCATGTCTTCCATTCTGAATGTTTGCAATGTAATGAGTTCACTGAATTGCATAGTCTTTGGATCTGATTAATTTTGGTACATGAGCTTTTATACATATTTTCTGGCTTATTCCACCTAAAGCATGATATTAATGCATTACTGTTTTTTTTAAGAGTAAGAGAGATAGTAGAAGGGAAATGAGAAGTAACACCAAAACCAGCACTTACGTACAGATTCAGAAAGAAAATCTGTAGACAGTAGTTTCTTTGTGATGAAGAAAGCTAAAATACAGGCTATTTTTTCTCCCCCAGTGCAGAAAAGAATTTTCTAGTCATTTTTGATATTACTCAGTCTATTTGCAGTCTATTTGATTATGGGTAGTTTTAGCATTTTTTCATTTCTGTCAGCTAAAATGTATGATTAAATTATTCATGAAAGCTGTGAAATTACTAGTGTACAAGGTGGTTCAATTCTTGTGATATTTATTTTAAAGGAACAAATAAGAGTTCAAACTAATTGATTATTAAGCCTAAGCAAAGAACTTTATGACTTTTGCCTCAATTAATTTTTCAAAGAATTCTATTAATATAATCATCACTTAGATCTTCCTTTTATGTTTTCTAGGCTCAATTCCCTTTCCTGGTTAAATAAATATGCATTTGACAAAGTAGTCCTCTTTAAACTGTGATCTACCTTATGAAGATCTTTAAATAAACAGGAAGCACATTTAAATCCCTTATGTTATTAACCAGATCCTGCTATAATCCCTTCTCGTTGTACCTTTTAAAGCCTTAGAGCCATAGAATTATAGTATGATACAAAGGATATTTTTATTCTAAATCTATTGCCAAATTAATTTTATTGTCGAAATTTTCAAAAACATTAATACAAATTAATGTGAACATGAATTATTCTTTACTAGATGTTTTTAAAGTGCTACCTCCACACGTCATTTAGCTAAAATATCAAAATGAATCATTTCACAAAATGCATATGCTATATTGGTACATTTTATGCTTTATTTATTGATTTGAACTTCAATATATAACATATATTCATATTCTATATGTGATTTTTGCTGCATGCATATGCTATATAAAATTTCTACAATGATGGTAATTTATACACTATTACCTCCCATAGTTATCAGTGTGAATATATATGTATGCATGGGTGTGTATGTATATGTTGTGACAATCCCTAAAATATATCCCCACGTCTGATTTTGGTTATACATAGGTAATTATTACCTACAGTCACATGTTGTACATCATTTCTCTAATGTTTGCTTGTTTCATAACTCCAACTCTGGGTCATTTAGCCAACAATGCCCTATTTTCTTCACTGCCCACAATGAAAAGCATTCTTTCACTCTCATTTTGAGTTTATCGCTTTCTTGATTCCACATATATCAGAGAAGTAGTACTAGCCTATATTCTGGTTTATTTAACCAGTACTGGTCATGCTTCTTAGATATCACAGATTCTAAGTTTTTTTTCTTTTATCTTACAGCACCCAAGATAGTCAAACCAAACTAAGTGTTTGTGGTAGATGTGTTTATAGAAATATTTGCTTCCAGTTTCTAGCTATTACAAATAAGGCTCCTTTTAACATAGATGAGGAAACGTCCTTGTGGTTTGGTGAGGAATCACTTGGATGTATACGCAGAAGTGATATGGCTGGTCTTGAGGTAGAGCTATTCCAAGTTTTCTAAGATATAACCAGACTGATTTCCATAGTGGTTGTACTCTGTGTGTCTCTCTCTGTGTCTCTCTCTGCCTCTCTCTCTCTCTTTCTCTTTACATTGCCCCTAAATAGCCTCTCTCTGGTAAGAATTGAACATATACTATCTAATTCTGTCAAATCATTCTCTGATTTGTCACTTTGCCTTTTCCTCAATTAGCTGTCATTGTTTGGAAACAAAGGTGTGTACTAAAGCTGTGTCTGTATTCCAGTCAGAGGGATTAAATGTGTGTAGTTTTTATATTCCGAAATGTGTGGCATGTCTGCATTCCAGCCAGATCACACAGATCTAGAAGACCTTTGGAAGTGATCCCTTTCCAGAGCAACCATGTTGCTGGATTAAATTTTCTCTATATATCTCATTTAGGGCTGTGTGTTCCATTGTTTCTTTCTGTGACACAATATCTCATGGTGGCTCTCTCTATTTGTTTCCATTTGCTTCATGTGGAAATTTCTCTGATGGTAGATGAATAGGGCACTGATATATGAATATAGTGGAATATCATTAGGAGTCATTTTAATGTTACTAAAAATTTTTATTTTATTATGGCAGTGTTTGGTTTTACTCTTGGTCTGTAGACTATCTAGTCTCTTGTTTTTGGTCACCAAAACAATGTCAGGTACATGTTTCACTGTACAGAGTAGACCTGAAGACATGGCAGACATTGGTTGGTTACTCCCCAAAGTTTTGGGCCACTATTGCCTTAGCACATTTTGCAGGCACAACAGGACTACAAATCAAAAGTTTTGTGGCTGGGTTGGCATTTATGTTATCTTTTTGGTAGTGGGTAGAGTACTGTCCTGTACCAAAGAAACAACATTGCTGAACAAACCAAGACAATGACAGCATGACACTGGATATATCACACTCCAGTGCAGGCCTCAGGTTCTGTAGCTCTTGACCATTCAAATTCAATTTCATCACTGTAGTTTTGGGTTTCTTTCTTTCTTTTTTTTTCTTTTCTGTTTTTGATTTGTTTTCTTTTTGAGGGTGTTTTGTTTTTGTTTGGGGTGCTTTTCCTTTTTTGAGAGAGAAAAAGAATGTGACATTGGGAAGATAGGGAGAGAGAGGCATTTGGAAGCACTTGGAAGGGGAGAAAGAATATGAACAAAATACATTGTATGAAAAAATTTTAGGAATGACATAATTAAAAACAAATATATAAATGTCAAGTATTTGTGGGATGGTGGTGATCAATTTTATTATTATAGTATTTGAAAGAAGCAGATTAGGCCAGTTACAGATTTGTTTTATAAAAAACTTAGAAAGTTGGGAAAGCACCAGTGTGGAGGCTGAATGCCATCTGGAGGTTGACATACTGACCCTCAACTGAGCTGAGTAATACCAATAAGCATGAAGAAAACAGTATATATTCTGTTGTTCAAGGTAAACCTGTGACTGACATTTTTCAAAGTCATTGATTATTTTTTTACTATCAGATATCCAGAGAATATTTTTATATCTAATCTGTTAATTTGTCTCTATGAATAGTATTAAAATGTTTGTGATGTTTACATGAGTATAAGGTAAATATTTATGGGTTGCCATTACAGATTATTCATAAGGACATGTTTTAATGATAAGATAAGATAATTGCTTGTTAGGTCAAAAATAAATGATTTAAAAAGGAAAATATATAGAAATTGTGGCTAATATTCATATCAAGGTTCTTACCAGGCATATACAAATGCCTCCACTTAGTGAGTAACATAAATTAGACACTTGACAAGTATTCCATTCTACTTTTTCTCTTTAGATTTTAGTGGAAGCTGTGAAGGTCTAAGTATACTAAACTGTATTTTAAGAAAGCAGTTTTAGAATTTTAAAAGTAAATTCATATGTTCATAGATTTATATTTTACTTTTATCTACATATACATATATACTCATATCAATAGAAATGTTTAAATTCTATCATATTTTGTGCTGGTTAGATAACCAGAGTGATAATGCAAATTTTCCTTACTAGAGCAAAGGTTTATTATGAAGATATTGCTATTTGTTTTAGTTCAACACACTCAAGCATTCATCCTGCCATATCAATCAACGCAAAGCCTCAGTATCATCCTTACCTAGCATAAAAATAAGAATGTAAGATGCCATTTTTCACCAATCCATTTTACAGACATCCATTTATTTAGCTATTCATTCACAAACAGAAATACTGAAATATTTTATTCTAAACTCCCAAAGAAGCTTTACTTCAGATAAATTTATTTGAACAATTGTTTAGCAAAGCACACCAAGCTGTAAATATACCATATTCACAAGAAATACATTGCTTAAGGAGAAAATAAATAGTGTGTAATTTCAGAATCTGCTTAACAAAAGGCAAATGGATTTCCTATTCCAGGGATTTTTCAACAACAGAAAAAAAACAAAACAAAACAAAAAAAAAAAAAACGGGAGAAAGTAGACCTTTCAT
The DNA here is from genome assembly GCA_907164525.1 of Lophiomys imhausi. Taxonomy (NCBI): domain Eukaryota; kingdom Metazoa; phylum Chordata; class Mammalia; order Rodentia; family Muridae; genus Lophiomys; species Lophiomys imhausi. The sequence goes on along the minus strand of CAJQZJ010018033.1, from coordinate 15,434,213 downwards.
TTAGAATCAATAAAAGTCTATATAACAAACAACATTTTGCTCTTTTACCAAGACAGTCAGTCTATTTCTTCTCAGAATAAGCATCTAAGGAACAAGAATGGAAGAGATATTGTTCAACACAATTAAACTGAAAACCAACATAAATACACTTGGCTTTGTGTCAGTTTCAGACACAGATCTTGGACTGAACACTGAGGCATTACAACTGTAAAGCCTCAACAAAGTATGCTATTGCATTGTAGATCATTCTGTAAATCTAGTTTGGGTTGTGTTTCTCATTTCTAGCTCAAATTAGAATATGAGTGTTAGAAAACAAAAGCAATTGGATCATTTAGATAATCAGATTTATTTATTTTAAAAGTTTTAAAAGCTTTTGTTAAATGGGCACATATTAGCATCAGGAAAGTTTCTAATACGGAAATTCTTTCTTGTATAAAATCTAGTATTCCAATTTATTTAATATTTTCCATGACACTTGTTTTTCTTCTCCTAGAGTCCTGAATAAGGTACTTGTATCTAAGATCCATTGTTTATTTTTCTCTATTAATCTATCCTCCATTACCTTTTTACTTATACTATCTAGCAGACTTTCATTTAAATTGAAGTATATTACTCTGATTTTCATTATTTTAGATTATATTTAATTGGACTCAATTGTTGATTATCTCTTAGTGTGTGAAAATTGTAACACACGCATTTAAATTACATTAAAATTGTAACAAACAGAAGTTATCACTTCTGTGATATTGTTATCATTTAGTATGATGTAGTGTGCTAAAAGATGAGTGGTTTTTTGGGAGGGTGTAGTTACTAAGAGTTCTGGAAATGTATACTTGTTTTGCTAGTGTCTATTGTAATATTAATAATTAGAAATGATTCATACACATCTGAGGAAACAACTTTAGATTAGAAAAATAAAACAAAAACAAACAAAAGCTAGGCATCTTTGTGTGAAAAGATTTAGATACAGATTGGGAGATTTTATTTCAATATGAATATGTACTAAAATAAGTGGTAGATATGTATCAAAATAGAGATTAAATTTAATTTGCTTCAGTATCAAAAGGAATTACAATCATTTTATTCTAATAGTAAACATTTCTGCCAACCTTAAATGAAGATGAAAACTAAAACAAATCTAAAGTTAGTTGCAGAGGATGAGAAACTGTGCTCAACCTAGTGAGACATCTGTATCATGTTTCCTCCTCACATGGATCAGGGGACATTTTAGAAGATACAGTTGACTGAATATAAGAAAAAAGAAGTGATGGAGGACTGCTGTGACTGATTCTTCTAACACAACAGAGTCATTACACTCATAAACTCAAAGTAAGTTACTGTTACCTGTATAAGATCCAGCCAGTCAAATTCCAGATTAGATAGAAAAGACACAAAAAACTCCATTGTTAACTGAGGACACAGGCGGATGAAGGACCTTGGAATAAGGAGAAGCATTTTTCTTAGGGCAGTGTCCTCTACTTGAGTTCTGTGCTCTAGATATAGGTCTACATCCATGCACATAAGGATAGCACTGTTGGAACACAGAAGACTATAAAGAAGTATGAGTTGGCAAGGAAATGGAAAGCTAAAGGAGTTGCATCATTAACTGCAATAATTGTGAATTCCTTATTTGTTACTGTTTTAAAATTTTTACACTATATCATTATCATAAAAATCTAAAATAAAGTCTCTAGATTTATGTTTACAATTCAGGGTTATTAGTCATAATATCAGTAGAAAATCATTCACTTTATACAATTACAAGAAGTATTCACTAGCTCATTTAAAGTCTCCTCTGGTCCAGCTGCAGGTGTTGACAGTACTTGCATAAATAAGCCCCTACTGCTTTCTCTTTCCAGAGGACTGCAACCTGATACTGCTCTTAGAAATCTCCCAAGGAGTCTAGCTAACTTCTCCTTGCATGTTCTACATAAGGAAACTACCAGGTTTCTGGGTTGTTGTACAGTTGATGCTGTGGCCTTACCGCAAGTTCAGGCCTCCCGGTAGCATCTTTTTCTACAAGTATGACTGTGTGTTGGTTTTTTCTTCACTCTATAGTCACCTCAGTAGGTTTCTAGGAGCAACCCTTCAAGGATGAGGCAGTCTTCATTATGTGATACAGGTGTGAGAAGTTCCTCAGTGAGAATACACTATATTTTCTTTATGCATTGATCTTGTTGTGAACTTGAGACTTGGTAGTAGTTATGGCATTTATCACTGCAATTTTGACTACTATTTCAGTTTTTTCCATACTTAGACATAACGGCAGCAACAACAACAAAAGCAACAAAAAAAGTTTAAAAGAAAAGGTTGTAGTTTGAGACCATTTATGAGATTTGACAAATTGCAATATCAAATTAGTTCCTTCAAGGTTATCAACTTTTGCAATATGAACAACCAGTATTTAATAAGTCTATGTATTAATATATTTTATACTTATAATTGAAAATATTGCCTAAATATTCAGTCATTCTCTGACAAAAAAAAAATTTCATTTGTAAATTATAGTATACTAGCTACTTGCTTTGGAAATATCCCTGAATGGATCCAGTATAAAATGAATGGAATGGAATTAAAACACATTCAAGTCACATTTGCCAAACATACCTGGATAACACAGGACACAGTGAGAACGATTTCCTTGATTTATTGTGACTTGATGGAAGCTCAAAGCCTCGCTGTCTTGCTCAGTGTTCTTAGAGCTTCATACAGTTTATCAATTACCCATGAAGTAGACTGAAATTCATAAGTCAAGATATGCATCTTTCAAACGCAATTAAATGTGCTTCAGTATAATGTAAAATAAATGAAACAAACACAAAACAAACATACAAACATTACTTGAACATGCAAGATGTGGTGAAATGTCTTTTTAAAAATATTTATTTATTTCTTCAGGTTAAATCTCCATCAAGTGCCCTCTTTCCACCCCTCCCAATCCCCATATCCCACCCTCTACCCCTAGCCCTTCCATCCCACTCCTCTGGAGTGGAGTGTCCCTACATAACAGTTGCCTGTCTAAGTTCAGCAGTCATATGAGGGCCAAGAGCCTCCTCATATAATGGGGGTCTACAAGGCAGCACCACTAGGGCAAAGTGTCTCATTGACAGGAAAAAAAATGTCTATGTTCCTGTTCCCATTGGTGCATTGGTTGTAGTCTATTTAACCTATACTATATGGCTAAAATCCAACTAAAATGAATAGATGCCATGTACATCATTCTGAGTCTGGATTAGGTCACTCGGGATGAGCTTCTCTAGTTCCATCCCATTTGGCTGCAAATTGCATGATTTTGTTGTTTCTGATAGCTGAGTAGTATTCCATTGTGTAGATGTACCACAGTTTTTTAAGCCATTCTTCGGGTGAGGGACATGTGATTTGTTTCCAGTTTCTAGCTATTACAAATAAGGCTGCTATGAACATAGATGAGGAAGAATCCTTGTGATTTGGTGAGGAATCATTTGGATGTATACCCAGAAGTGGTATGGGTCCTGAGGCAGAGCTATTCCAAGTTTTCTAAGATATCGCCAGACTGACCTCCATAGTGGTTGCACAAGCCTGCACTCTCACCAGAAATGGAGGAGTGCTCCCCTTTCTCCACACCCTTGCCAGTATGTGCTGTCATTTGAGCTTTTGATCTTAGCCATTTTGACAGGTGTGAGATGGAATCTTAGTTTTGTCTTGAGTTGCATTTCTCTGATGATTAAGGATCCTGAGCACTTCTTCAAGTGTCTCTCAGCCATTAGGGATTCCTCTTTTGTGAATTCTCTGTTTAGCTCTATTCCCATTTTTTGATTGGATTATTTGGTTTCTTGGCATTTAATTTCCTGAGTTCTTTGTAAATTTTGGATATTAGCCCTCTGTCAGATGTGGGGTTGGTGAAGATTTTGTCTCAATCTGTAGGCTCCCGTTTTGTTCGAATGACAGTGTCTTTTGCCTTACAGAAGCTTTTCAGTTTCATGAGGTCCCATTTATTGATTGTTGGTCTTAGATCCTGAGGTGTTGGTGCAAGAAGACAGCTAAAGGAGATCAAAGGGATACAAATTGGAAACAAAGAAATGAAATTATCCCTATTTTCACACGATATGATAGTATACATAAGCAACCCCAAAATTTCCATCAGAAAACTCTTACAACTGATAAACACCTACAACAAGGTGGTTGAATACAAAATTAATTCAAAAAAATCAGAAGCCGTTCTTTATACAAAAAATAAATGGGCTAAGAAAGAAATTAGGGAAACAACACCGTTCACAATAGCCACAAACAATATAAAATACCTGCGGGTAACTCTAACCAAGCAAAGAATGACAAGCACTTCAAGTCCTTGAGGAAAGAAATTGAAGAGGCCATGAGAAAATGGAAAGATCTCCCATGCTCATGGATAGGTAGGATCAACATAATAAAAATGGCCATCCTACCAAAAGCAATATACAGATTCAATGCAATTCCTATCAAAATACCACTACAATTATTTATAGACCTGAAAAAGCAATTATCAACTTCATATTGAATAACAACAACAACAACAATAAAAAAAAACAGAATAGCTAAATCAATCCTGTACACTTAAAAACAAAAACAAAAACATCTGGAGGTATCACCATCCCAGATTTCAAGCTGTACTACAGAGCAATAGTTGTAAAAACAGCATGGTATTGGTATAGAAACAGACCAGTAGATCAATGAAATCGAATTGAAGATCCAGAAATAGACCCACACACTTATGGCCACCTAATTTTTGACAAAGAAGTCAAAACCATACAATGGAAAAAGGACAACATCTTCAACAAATGGTGCTGGTCCAACTGGATGTCGACATGTAAAAGAATGAAATTAGACCCACACTTATCACCTTGTACAAAACTTAAGTCCAAGTGGATCAAAGACCTTAACATAAGGTTGGACACACTAAATCTATTAGAAGAGAAAGTGGGGAAAACCCTCGAACTCATTGGCCCAGGTGACAACTTCCTGAACAGAACACCAACAACTCAGGCGAAATGCCTTTATATGTCCTTAATTGCCTGCATTCCACAGGATTTGATGTAAAAAACAGATTGTTCCTAACCCTCAGAGGTTCTCAGCAAAAGGTTTTCAACCATGCGTTTTCTTTTTTACTTCAGTGAAATGATATTAAATGTTAATTCACTGATATGACAGTAAAGATGACATTGCAGTTTGTTTATAGAGTATAATAACTTGTTAGGTTCTCCACATTATTTTTCAATACTGTATTTTCTTAAGATGTATGCATAGTAAACATAAGAATGCACAAGGTATTAAAATTTCAAACTTTATCACCTTATATCGATATCTTGCTTCCAACATATGGAAAACATGTTATTTAAGATTGCTTTCAATTTGTTGGATATATTCAGCAAATACTTACTACAATACACAAATGTCTTCAGTCAGGAACTTGGAAAGATTCATAATTTAAGAGTCAGTTTAGGTTATAAATCTGATTACATGAGCATAGTAGCATTACATTGTCATCCTGAAGGCAAGATAAACAAAAGCTGAGTACATGGTAGGAGAATGAGGTAAATGCACACTGTTAAACAGTCTCAAGATATGGTATTAAATTGTCTAAAACTTATGACAAAATCAGTCTCTGAAGGCATATATATTATTTGAAATATTATCACTACACATAAAAACAAAAACTAAGCTCTTAGTGTGTCTTATTATTTCCATTAAGCCAATATATAGCAAAAAATGGATTATCTGCATATTAGCTAATATCTAGTTTCATAATGTTACAGTTTTAACTTCAATACATTAATAATTGTCAAGTAGGGATTATATCTTTTGGGGTGGACCTTAAATCACATCAGGTATTGGTTGGTTACTCTCTCAAGCTTTGTGTCACTCTTGCTCTAGCCTACTGAGTAAGCAGGAAACCATGGTAAAAGTTTGTGGCTACACTAATATATATCTTTCTCTTTTAGGAGAGTGCAGGGTACCTTTTTTTTAATCAGATGTAGAAGAACTTTTATCTAACAACATGGCCACTCTGGTCACATCCAAATACATTCTATGTGAGTGTGATCAGGTGGAATGCAAAAATACCCTTAGTACACACCTCTAATCCCAAACAATGAAGGTAAGTTAGTTTGTAGAAGGAAGCAACCATGTTTGAAAGTGAAGTCTAATTGAGGGGCAGACAAAGTGATGAATAAATCAAATATTTGACAAAATGAGTCAGAAGAGGATACACTTGACTCTCTTGGGTGAAGAGAGGACAGAGATGCTACTTAATATCAGCACAATGGATTTGAAACAGTAGAGTATGGTACAGTAGAAGGAGAGTAGAGAATAAAGTACAGTTTAAAAGGCGTAGAATTGAGTACAGTAGAGGGTTAAACAGTATTGTTTATACCAATACAGTGCAGAACAGCACAGGCAGTTTGATGGAGTTCATTTGAGCTTAGTTGGGTTGGACAGTTTGGTGCAGTTCAGTTTCTGGAGTTCAGTAGCAGAATACTTATGAAGATGTCTAAAGAAGCCAGTTTGAATCAATCAGTTGGAGAGGAATTTGAGCCAGAACCTGAGTTGAACCAGCCAACCAGTGTTCAGAAAGAGCTAGACAGGGTGAATATATTGAGCATTAAACCTCTGAGATTACAATTACATAGATAAAATTTACTTTTACACCAAAAATGCTAGAATATAGGGATGAAGTTTCTATGTATGCACCAGCTTGAATTCTCCATGTCCAATGAGTTGTGTAGGTGTTGGCTGTAGCAAAGGGGTCTTGTGTCAGTTGTAGAAAGCAACCTAAGGTTTTGATGCAGCCTGAATTGATTGGGCATTCCCATAGCACTCCTCTAGCTAACAACTCAATTAGATGCAACCAATTCTGGCATTGGAAGCTTCATTTGGTGACATGGGGCAGCAAGTTGGACTTCTGTGATTCATCTTAAGAAAGGAACAACAAGGTAGCAGATCTGAGTTCCCACTACAATTCCTATATGTAGGAACTGATATAGTACAAGTTTCTTTGCTTTCTTGGGTGTTTCTTTGTTGACTTTAGATTTTTCATTTTTTTTTTAATAGTTCATGTTGGCAACAGAAAAAAAACCAGAGCTAGTAGGAGAACAGGTTGAAATGAGAAATCAAAATTTCCCTGGGACCAGGATTGCTCAATGTAGAGTCATACTGAGCATAAAATCAGTTGGTTATGCTTAGGTGACATTCTGTCACACTCATGTCCCAAGAAGGAAGTACTGAGAAAATGTCTGGTGACCTCTATTTCCTTAACCATTAAGGAAGCTTGGAACCTCAAAATAACAGGATCTGCGGAACTATTTTTCCCCCTCTTTGATCTAGATATAAGAGGAATTTAAATGTGATTATTTCAAAAGCGTTTCTTTCCAATAGATAGAAAATATGCAGTGGAGTGACAGGGACATGGGTCAAGCAGAGCACCATCAAACCATGGCATAGTCTTCATTAATCCCTACATAGGAGTCTAGTACTCTACAGGACACTGGACAAGTCGCTTTGTTTCTTTAATAAAGTTCATTCACTTGTAAATTAAAAATAATTTTGCAAGTGAACAGACTGGTGCTTTTCAAAATTCTAACAACACCAGACTGAGGAAAACCACACACTTTTGGTGGGCTATCTAGAATGCTGAAGAAGAGTAAAAGACCAGAGGTAAGTATTGTTTCTCCTATTTGTAATAATTAGTCACAACTCTTAGTCTATTTTTCCTATACAAGTGTGTTCACCAACTCAGAAGCTTACAAAAACCTATTAAATATAATCACAGATTTCAAGTGATGAAAAGAAAAAAAATGTGTTTATGTTAAATGATTATTCTAATGTGCAGAATAAAAATTAAAAAAAAAAAGGAACTGTCGACTAGTTTGGGAATTATCTTTAGCTTAGATTGATTTGTAGGTGTTCATTAGTACCATGAAGTCCATTGCTTTTATTCCAGCTTGTCTTTTTGTGTGTTAGGTATAAAGTGACATGATGGCTTGGCTGTGCTCTAGAGAAACATCAAGGTATGTATTGGTATTTGTAAACAGGACTTCTTTTTAGACTATAATTTTAGTATGCATATTTTGAAAAAGAAGGTTGTTGAATACTATTAGAGGTTTATCTCAGGAAGCTACTTGCCATATTGCCTTCTTTCGATCCTGGATGAATGCCCAGGAACTTCATTAATTTAAACCTCCACATTTTAAAGATAAAAAATGAGAAAAAAAATACTGCTCAGATTTGTGTGAGGAATTATTGGCTAAATTAGTTTAGAGCAATGCTCTTTTCTGTCTTTGTTGATCTATTTGTCAGAGAGAGATATGAGAAAGGAAAGTTCTTATAATAGTTTATGAGCAAAATAAAAGGGAGGAGATAGATAACCATTATCATTGCTGCAGATTGCCAAAAGAAGCTTAGTAACTTAGGGATAAAAAAAGATGTCCCTAGGCCTTATCACCAAATTCAATTACATGCAAAGCCAGGAGGTTTATAAACGGTAAGCTAACATCACATTATGATCTTTTGGAGGCATCCAGATTACTTTTCATAGGGCTAAACCTCCGCTTGAAGAGACAGGAGGAAAATGGAATGCGTGTATTTTGAGGCAAGGGGGTTACATTTAAAATAACAAAATACAACTGAATAGGGAAGCTTAGTTAGCAGATTGGCTCAGCAGGTGCCCTCATTAGGACAGTTCCTTGAAACTGTGGATTGTTAGCATAAATAGAAAAGAGATACCTCAGTGATAGTTCTTAGACACAGGTATTCATCTTCAAACTAAACTGTCCTTTGAAGAATTATGGGGTCTACAGGAAATGATTCTTTGGTATACTCTAAATAACATGCACAACAAATATTATCAAAAATTTCAAATGAACACTGCTTGCTGCATCTTAAATTGTTTATGTGCTACTTTCTCTGTCTCTATTGATACTAAAATAAACACTTTCCAAATAATACTTTACTTTTGAAAATTGGGGTATTTCTTTTGCTTTTCGCTTGAGCTAATGTTTGGCTTTTCAGTTACAATCATACCTTCATTCCAATGTCCCATATCAGGTTTAGACACAAAATTCCAAATTTCTTTTCTTATATAAGCATCTCTACTTTGGAAATGCAACAGAGTTCAAATAATTCTCATCACTTCCATGTAATATATGTGTGGTAAGTGTGAAGTGTCTGCGAATGTGAAGAGGCACTGGAGGAAGTTGAGTGTCCTACTCTATCAGCTTCACTTTATTCCATCGCTATAGTGTCCTGTCCCTCACTGAACTGGAAGTTAGGCTAGTAATGGGAAAATATTAGTTACCCTCTAGCATCTGTGTCTGACTACACTGGGTTGCCCATGCCCAGCTTATTACATAGGTTCTGGCGATTTTAACTCAGTTAATCATGCTTGTATTACAACCTTTTGTATTAACCATCTGGGGGATATGAAGCTTGAACGGACTATATCCTGTAATTAGGCAAGACTTTCAGTGCAGGGATTGAGAAACCAACCCAGTCACAAAATCTTTAACCTACAATTTCCCCTGCTTGCAAGTTGTGCTGGGGTAAAGGTTGTGCAGAAATTGTGTGAGTGGCCAACAAATGAATGGTCAAACATGAGACCCATGCCATGAGAAGGATCCCACACCTGACCCTTCCTGGACAGACAGGACCCAGAGACTGGGTAGCCCAGAAACCTAGAATAGAACTAACACAACTGGCAGAAAAAAAATGTCAGTGAAATGATTCCCCAATGATATTCTGCTACACTCATAGACTGATGCATAGTACAATTGTCATCAGAGAGGTTTCACCCAGCAACTGATCAACTCCTGATGTCAGATGCAGAGACCCACCACCAAACAATAGGCAGAGATTAGGGGATCCTGCAGAAGAAGGATAGGAAGGATTTTAAAAACTTGAAAACCCAAAGAATCAACTAACCTGAGCTATAGGGGCTCACAGAGAGTGAACTGCCAACATAGAAGCATGTATGACACTGGGCTAAGCCACATATATTTTGTAGCTTGGAGTTGTTGTGGGACTTCTAAGAGTCAAAACAGGGGCTATTTTTCTGTTTAAAAAAAGAAAAAGAAAAAGGAATTTTACAGGCTAAGAAACTGAGTGCATTGAAATGTTGATGACCCAAGCTGCTAACTCTAGAATAAGTTATCAAGAGTGATCAACAAGGACAAACAGAGGAAAAACATACTTGATTTCAGTATTATTTTCTTCTATTAAGACATATATTTTTTCTTGCAACACAATTTTAAAAACATCTACTTAGATCCATAATACTCTCTTGATTCCAAAACAACTCAAAATTTAATTATGAGACTCTAGCTATCTATTCTTCAACCACCTCAGAGACGTGAGAGGGATAAATATATCTGATTTTATAGGAAGTACAGGGCCTGCAGCTTCCAAAACTAAGAAATGACATACCAGTGGCTGCCTGGACAGTTCCAATTTTCTCTCCACACATTACAGCATCCATCTTTAGTCGTTTGGCCCCGTTTCTCTGATAGACATTGATTGTAGAGCAGGAATTATGAAGGACTTGCCTACCCTGTCTTGGCAGAGCTAGGCTGTTGATTTACCTGCTTCCAAGTTTTGTCCTTTTTGGACAGCATTCTGTCTACAGTTGGAGCAAGAGGTTTTTCCTGCCAAGAGATAGGCTTGCGAATAATTCAATAATCTCCCACTGGAGATTCTTTGATGCTCATCTTCTACTTGGAGTAGAATAGGGGGTGCTGTCAGGAGAGATATAGAACTTTAAACTCATGGAGATGGTTAGATAGTAGAATGTTAAAGTCAGGTGCCAAATACATATGGACTGGTCATTGGGAATGTGTGCTAAGCCATATAACCCTCATAACTGTGGCCTAATTACCTCTGTTGTTTTGTATTGTATTTATTATTATAAGAGAAAGAGCCATTTGTTGGATTGAAAGGGGGAGCTGTTGGGGGAAATAAGATATACCTTAATCTTAAAAAAAAAGGGAAGTGGATTGGGGGTTGAGGGTGGGAGGCTGGGACTGGAGGGTGAAGTAGGGAGGGGATGGTGATTGAGACGTAACTTGAAGAAATAAAAAATAAAGTAAAAAAAAGAAATACATTTTTCAACTTTTTATGATTCTTTGTGAATTACAGGTTATGTATCCCAGAGCTGCTCATCTCCCCATCCCCTAATATTGACCATTTGCCCTTGCAACCTACGACACAACCCCTAAAAATAAAATAAACATACACCCTCTCATTCACATGCACCAAACAAAAATTACTATGCATAGAAAACATCTCATTGTGGAAGCTGTGGTATGTCACATTTTGTCCCACAGTATATCCCTCTGTCCACACATCTTAACTTGCAGATATTCATTGCAATAAGTCATTGGTCTGGTTTGAGATCTTTTGTTTTGTGACATCTCCAATATTAAATATTCACCTGGATGCCTCCTGAGCTCCTATTCTTGTCCTGTGTCACTGAGATACCCCAGCTTTGGAACAGCACTACTGACCCTTTCACATGTACCAACAGTTCATATTTGATAGAGATTTTGAGGAGGTCCAGTTCAGAATCCTGAACCAGGGCCTGGGTAGTAACTGGGGTGGCCAGTCTGTCAGCCATCACTTACCTGCACCAACAGGGCACATTCTCCAGCACTGTTCACCGGCCACCCAATGCCATCATCTACAGGAGGCAGAATCAGCTCTCTCCTGCTCTCACACCGTTGGGACTGGCTTATCTATGACTTCGCTATCAGGCCCAGATCCACTGTGTTGCCGAGGCAAGGTGCAGAGACTGCTCTTCAGAGTGGTACAGTTAGTGAATGGAAGAGACAGTTCTCTAGATATTATCCCCAGGGCCAGCTTTACCAGCTACTGTAGGTGTTGAGGGCAAGTGTTGGAGGGCATCACCCCTGGACCCACTCTACCGCATGTGAGAAGAGTGGAAAGGACGGCTCTCCTGTGCTCCTTCCACCAGGGCCAGTTCTACTGTGCTGCCCTGGTGCAGCATGTTAGGGGCAGGACCTGTTCTTGCCCTCTCATGATTTCAGTAACAGTTTTCCCAACTGCAACATGTAGAGATGCATGATGGGGGGTGCATAACTCATATATCTATTCCACTTTAGGCCAGAAGAGTGGCTGTCTCTGCGATCAGGCTCTGCTATGCTGTCCGGTTGAGGTACAGTAGCTGCTGTACCAAGTGCTGCACCTGCTGAAGGGCAGGGCTAGTTCTCCTGAACTCATGACCCTTTGGGCAGATGTCCTTACTGCCAGAGGAGGACATGGGTGTGAATGGGGTTTTATCACCTCTGTGCCTATGTCACCCCATGGCAGAGGTATAGCAGGGTCATCTCTCCCATACTCAAACATTTGGAGCTGGATAACTCACACCCCTGCCACCAGGATCAGCTCCATTGTGTTGTGTTGTCTGTTTGAGGCTCAGGGTCCATTCTCAAGAGTGCTGCTGCTGCTGAGAGATGGGGCAAGCTCTCTAGAGCACCACATCCAGTGAGGGATGTGGCCAGTTATGTACTGCTTCTGGATATTCAAGTGGCCCCTGGCAACTACTCAGAAATTTAATTCCTCCATGTTCTCTAGTGGTAATATGAACAACAGATATCAACACCAACCCTTACTACTGCAAAGCTACAAACTCAGATATGGCCCTCAGAGGGAGCTTGGCCTGAGACCTAGCCATGGACTCAGGTGGGGTGCCAGTCACTCACAGCGGCTAGTCCTCTCCACCCTTGACTCTCCTGTTCAATCTTTCTTCATAATGCTCAAGCTGCTCTACTTCTCTTTCTCTCCCATCTGACCACCACATACTCACACAATGTGATGGCTCCCACTGCAGGCAGACCACTTGGCTGGTGAACCCCTAGGTGACATCATCAGCGCTGTGTATCCTGGTGGCTACCGGGTGTCTATGGTCACCCTGTGCTGTTGGCTGGAGGGCAGATTTTGTGAGTGGCATGGTGGTCCAGAGGTCTATGTTGGTCTTCCTCCTCCTGGGCTTCACTTCCTGGATTTGATTCTGTTTGATTTCATTTCACTTTTATGTGAATTAGGCATAAGACAGCATTGGCCAACAAGTAAGACTTTTAATTTTTTTGAATTTTAATGTATTTTATTATTTATTTATATATTACTTCAGGTTACATATCCATCGCAGTTTCCTCTTTCCATCCCTCCCAGTCCTGCCTGCCCACCCTCTACCTCCTATCCCTTCCATCCCACTCCTCTGGAGGGGAGTGTCCCTACATAACAGTCCCCCCCCAGTCCAGCAGTCATATGAGGGCGAAGAGCCTCCTCATACACTGGGGGCATACAAGGCAGCACCACTAGGGAAAAGTGTCTCATTGACAAGAAAAAAGTCTATGTTCATGTTCCCTTTGGTGCATTTGTTGTAGTATAGTTATCCTTTATATATGGCTAAAATCTGACTATAAGTGAATAGATGTCATGTGCATCCTTCTGGGGCTGAGTTAGCACACTCAGGATGAATTTGTCTAGTTCCATTCATTTGTCTGCAAATTGCATGATTTGGTTGTTTCTGATAACTAAGTAGTATTCCATTGTGTAAATGTACCACCGTTTTTAAATCCATTCTTCAGTTGAGGGACATCTGGGTTGTTTCCAGTTTCTAGCTATTAAAAATAAGGCTGCTATGAACATAGATGAGGAAACTTCCTTGTGATTCAGTCAAGAATCATTTGGATGTGTACCCAGAAGTGGTATGGCTAGGCCCCGAGGCACAGCAATGCCAAGTTTTCTAAGATATTGCCAGACTTACCTCCCTGTGGTTGCACAAGTTTGCACTAACACAAGCAGGAGAGGAGAGTTCCCCTTTCTCCATACTATCGCCAGCATGTGCTGTCATATGAGCTTTTGATCTTAGCCATTCTGACAGGTGTGAGATGGAATCTCAGAGTGGTCTTAAGTTTCATTTTTCTGATGATGAAGGATGCTGAGCATTACTTTAAGTGTCTCTCAGCCATTAGGGATTCCTCCTTTGTGAATTCACTGTTTAGCTCCGTCCCCCATTTTTTGATTGGATTATTTGGTTTCTTGGCATTTAATTTCTTGAGTTCTTTGTAGATTTTGGATAGTAGCCCTCTGTCAGGTGTGGGGTTGGTGAAGATTTTCTCCCAGTCTGTAGGCTGCCGTTTTGTTCGAATGACAGTGTCTTTTGCCTTACAGAAGCTTTTCAGTTTCATGAGGTCCCATTTATTGATTGTTGATCTCAGGTCCTGAGCTGTTGGTGTTCTTTTCAGGAAGTTGTCACCTGTGCCAATGAGTTCAAGGTTTTCCTCACTTTCTCTTCTAGTTGCTTTAGTGTGTCCGGCCTTATGTTAATGTCTTTGATCCACTTGGACTTAAGTTTTGTACAAAGTGATAAGTATGGGTCTAATTTCATTTTTTTACATGTCGATATCCAGTTGAACCAGCACCATTTGTTGAAGATGCTGTACTTTTCCCATTGTACGGTTTTGGCTTCTTTGTCAAAAATTAAGTAACCATAGGTATGTGAGTTCATTTCTGTGTCTTCAATTCTATTCTGTTGATCTGCTGGTCTGTTTCTATACCAGTACCATACTGATTTTATTACTATTGCTCTTTAGTACAGCTTGAAATCTGGGGTGGTGATACCTACAGATGTCTCCAGATTTTGTGTGTGTGTGTGTGTGTGTGTGTGTGTGTGTGTGTGTGTGTGTGTGCAAGATTGATTTAGCTATTCTGGGTTTTTTGTTGTTCCATATAAAACTAAGAAAAGCTTTTTCCAGGTCTATAAAGAATTGTGTTGGTATTTTTATAGGAATTGCATTGAATCTATATATTGCTTTTGGTAGGATGACCATTTTTATTATGTTGATCCTACCTATCCATGAACATGGAAGAGCTTTCCATCTTCTAAAGTCCTCTTCCATTCCTTTTCAAGGGCTTGAAGTTCTTGTTGAACAGATCTTTCACTTGCTTGGTTAGAGTTACACCTAGGTATTTTATATTATGTGTGGCTATTGTGAACAGTGTTTTTTCCCTAATTTCTTTCTCAGTCAATTTGTTTTTTATATAAAAAGGGCTTCTGATTCTTTTGAATTAATTTTGTATCCAGCCACCTTGTTGAAGGTGTTTATCAGCTGTAAGAGCTCTCTCGTGGAATTTTGGGGTCTCTTATGTATACTATCATATCGTCTGCAAATAGGGATAATTTGACTTCTTCGTTTCCAATTTCTATCTCCTTGATGTCCATTAGCTCTCTTATTGCTCTAGCAAGAACTTCAAGTACTATATTGAAGAGATATGGCAAAAGTGGTCATTCTTGTCTTGTCCCTGAGTTTAGAGGAAATGCTTCAAGTTTCTCCCCATTTAATTTGATGTTGGCTACTGGCTTGCTTTATATCACCTTTATTATATCTAGGTATGGTCTTTGTATGCAGTTCTCTCCAGAACTTTTAGCATGAAGGGGTGTTGGATTTTGTCAAGTGCTTTCTCAGCATCTAGCGAGATGATCACGTTGTTTTTTTTCTTCCAACTTGTTTATAGGGAGAATTACGTTGTTGATGGATTTTTGTATGTTGAACCATCCCTGCATTCCTTGGATGAAGCCTACTTCATCATGGTGTGTGATACTTTTGGTGTGTTCTTGGATTCAGTTTGCCAGTATTATAGTAAGTATTTTTGCATCTATATTCATGAGGGAGACTGGCCTGTAGTTCTCGTTCTTTGCTGGGTCTTTGTGTAGTTTAGGAATCAGGGTGATGGTATCATCATAGAATGAATTTGGCAGTGATCTTTCTGTTTCTATTTTGTGAAAGAGTTTGAAGAGTATTGGTATTAGCTTTTTTTTGAAGGTCTGGTAGAATTCTGTGCTGAAACCAGCTGGCCATGGGCTTTTTTTGGTTGGGAGATTTTTAATGACTGTTTCTATTTCTTTAGGGGTTATAGGGCTGTTCAATCTGTTAATCTGATCTTGATTATCTTTGGAAAGTGGAATTTATCAAGAAAATTGTCCATTTCGCTTAGGTTTTCAAATTTGGTGGAGTATAGATTTTTAAAATAGTACCTAAAGATTCTCTGGATTTCCTCAATATGTGTTGTTATTTCTCCCTTTTCATTTCTCATTTTGTTGATGTATTGTTTTTCCCTCTGCCTTTTAGTTAATTTGGCTAAAGGTTTGTCTATTTTGTTGATTTTCTCAAAGAGCCAATTCTTGGTTTCATTGATTCTTTGTATCATTCTTTTTGTTTCTAAGTTGTTGATTTCAGCCCTAAGTTTGATGATCTCCTGCCTTCTGCTCACTTGGGAGTGTTTGCTTCTTTTTTTTTCCAATACACCCAGTTTAGCTGTTAATTCGCTAATATGAGCTGTCACAATTTTCTTTTTGAAGGCGCTTAGTGCTATGAACTTTCTTAGTAGCAGGGCTTTCATTGTGTCCCATAAGTTTGGGTATGTTGTACCTTCATTTTTGTTGATTTTTAAGAAGTCTTTGATTTCCTTCTTTCTTTCTTCCCTGACCCAGTAGTCATCCAGTAGAGAGTTGTTCAGTTTCCATGTGTGTGTAGGCTTTCTGTTGTTTCTGTTGTTATTGAAGTCCGGCTTTATTCCATCATGGTCTGATAAGATAGAAGGGGTTATTTCAATTTTCTTGTATCTGTTGAGGATTGCTTTGTGTCCAATTATATGGTCAATTTTGAAGAAGGCATTGCTGAGAAGAAGGTGTGTTATTTTGTGTTTGGGTGAAACGTTCTGTAGATATCTGTTAGGTCCATTTGGTTTATGACCTCTGTTAGACTCATTATTTCTCTGTTTGGTTTCTGTCTTGATAACCTGTCCATTTCTATAAGCAGGGTGCTGAAGTCTCCCACTACTAATGTGTGAGGATCTATGTGTGATTTAAGCTTTAGAAGAATTTCTTTTACAAATGTAGGTGCCTTTGTATTTCGGGCATACATATTCAATATTGAGATGTCCTCTTGATGAGTATTTCCTTTAATGAGTATGTAATGCCCTTCTCTATCTTTTTTTGATTAGCTTCAGTTGGAAGTCTATTTTGTTTGATATTGATATGGTTACTCCAGCCTGCTTCCTTGGTCCATTTGCTTAGAAAACCTTTTCCCAAGCCCTTTACTCTGCTGTAGCATCTATCTTTTTTAGTGAGATGTGTTTCTTGTGTGCAGCAAAATGATGGGTCTTGTTTATGGATCCAATCTATAAACCTGTGTCTTTTTTCAGAGGAGTTGAGTTCATTGATGTTGATGGATATTAATGACCAAAGGTTGTTATTTCTAATTATTTTGGTGTAGGTGGTGGTTGATCTAATCTGTTTGGTGTTCTGTATGCCTCTTGGAATTTATTGGCATCTCTTTCTTTAGGTTTGGGATGTTTTCTTCTACGGTTTTGTTAAATATGTTTCCTGTACCTTGGATTAGGGAGTCTTCTCTTTCCTCTATGCCTATAATTCTTTGGTTCTGTCTTTTCATTGAGTCCTTGATTTGTTGGATGTTATGGGTGAGAACTTTTTTAGATTTCTCATTTTCTTTGGTTGTTGTACTGATTTCTTCCACCAAATCTTCCATGCCTGAGATCCTGTCTTCCATCTCTTGCATACAATTTTTATACTCATATTTGTAGTTCCTGTCCTCTTCCCTTGATTCTCCACTTCCACTCTTATCTCTGTGTTTTCTTTATTGCTTCTACTTCCAATTTCAAACCTTGAAACATTTTATTCATTTTATGTTTCCTGCTCCAATTTGCTTGTTGCCTTGTCTCTTTCCTGTTCAAGTTGAGCCACTTTGGCTTGGCGATTTCTATTGGTATTCTCCATTGCTTTCACTTGTAAAATTGTGGAATCTTTGAATTCCTTCAGAGATTTAAAGTCTTCTTGAAAGAACTCTATCACTTTCCAGAATATAAACTTGTAATTGTTTTCATATGTTTCGGCTGTGGTGGTGAAAGACCCAGGGGAGGGAAGTTCCTCACCCGACACTCAGGATATCACGGCCGCCCCAAAACTCGCAAGAGACCATCTTGATGCAATCGCAAGAGGTTTATTTTGGGGGGAGAAGGGGAAAAGGGGGGGCTCAGTGCACTGAGGGGTGCCACTCATATCCCATGCAGGGCTAGGAGCCGCGAACATGATTTGGGGGAGAGTCTAATATTTTATGGGGGAGCACCACAGATTAAGGGGCGGGGGGAAATTACAGGTGGGAAGTACCAGCCCAGCCCATCGTTTACCACAACCCAAGGGGGAGGGGAAATACAGCTGGAATGTACCAGCCCAGCCCACTAGTTAATCAGCGGGAAACATCCTACATCTGTTTGTCTCAGGAATGAATCTAATCTTGTTTTGTTATCTACTTTGTGGTCAGCCAGTTCCTGAAGCCCTGGGGGCCCGTGGCCCAATTGACCTTTATTCTTGGTTTTAACCTGTTTATGGTCAGCTAAGTTCCGGGAATCACCTGGCAGCTGGCCTGGCTCTACTGGCGACTTAGGGGGTCTTTTAATAATTTTCATTCCCTTCAGTGGAGTGGTCAGAGCTTGCTGTACTAGTATGGCTGCATTTTGTTGGAGTCATATTTCCCTGACTTTTGTTGGGTCTGTTCTTTAACCATTTGGTTGTTCTTAGCTGTTTGTTCTTGGTGCCTTCTGTGCTTGGTGCCAAGAAGGGCACTTTGGTGTAGAAGTCATAGAGCTTGGTGATGTGTGGCTTTCCATAGGCTGGATGGGGCCTGGTGTGGAAGTTTGTTCTCAGTGTGTCTCCCAGAGCTCACCCCTTCCTGTTTTGTCCCAGTTGGAGATTAATGTCAGGGGTTGTGGTGGGATGTGTTCCTGTAGGTTCCTGGGATCAAACAGGTCTTTGTATAGATGATGGTGCAGGTTAGCAGGCCACAGACTGTTGGCTGGGGCTGTAGCTCTCCTGCAGCTTACTTGTCTGACTGTGTTTGTGGTCCTCCCAAGCTGCTCTCAGGAGATTCTCAGGATCAATGTGCATCTAATAGCCAGAAGCAGTGTGAGCTGGTACAGCCCACTCCCAGGCAATGAGGAATGGCCCGGGATTGTTTCACTGCTCCCAAGTTAGAGCTCTCTGTGTTGCAGTCTGGGTATTCAGCATATAGCGACTCTGCTGATATGTTCCTGGGTATCCAGGCACAGATGCTGTGGACTCTGGAGGTCCTAAGTTTGGGAGTTGAGTCCCACCAGCTGTAGTCCTGAAAGGATCTGACAGGGAGGGATTACAGTTTCCCAGTGGGAGGTGCTCAGTGTTCATATCTGGTGATACCAATCCTTCAGTGTGTATATTTCCAGTACCAAGTTCTTTGTTGTCCCTGCTGTGCGGGCACCTGTCTAGATGGTCCCCAGGGTACCTCTGTGCCTCTTGGCCCTAAGAACTAAGCCCTTTAGTCTGAATCACTCAGTACTGCACTCAGGCCAAGACCTCACTGCGCCAGGGGTTGAACTATATATGCAGAAGATCTGGTTTCCGGCCAGAAGAGCCAAAACTAGCAACGTAGTCTGATAATAACCCCCACAACCTGTCCAGGGCTTGGACCCTGTGGAGATCCAAGCCGCTTTCCAACCCTGCAGGCGGCCTTTCTGCCTGCTCTGATCTCACCGCTCCTAAGTCTGTCTGGAACTGTCCTTGGATACTGGCAATGCGAGCCACTGTCTTACAAGTCCCAGGACACTGCAGTGGTGCTGCAGCTGTAACCCACTGCCCGAAGTGTATTCTGCTGCTATGTCTAGCTGCAGTGTTGTTCCCAGTGACTGAAAATCCAATAGAGGGTTCTGTATGTCCAAAATCCCTCTGAGGAAGCCCAAATATGCTTGTGTTTGCCAAAAAGCCACTGCGCTGTGGTCCTGCTGCCACCCTGCAGCTCAGAATGTGCTGTGGCCCATGGCCACAATGGCTTTGCTGAGAATATATCTGTTCCTGCAGCTCTGATAATCTTCCCCTTGGTGTGGGAATGTCTGTGTGGAATCTGAGAGCCAAGGAGGCTGGTGAATAAGCCTGTCTGGGGTTCAGAGCTGCTAGCTGGGTGTATGAGTGGCTCTTACCTGTCCCTCTCCTGGTGACAATTCTGCAGCTTCTGAGTTTTCTACTGGTCTGTTTTCCTGAGTATCCAAAAGAGGGGAGGAGAGTCTTGCTCAGGGACTTTTAATGGTCCCTGGGTCACTGGGGGAAACCCAGTGGGTTTGCACCACTCAGATTATTTCTCAGTGTTTTATGTCTCTGTGTGTTATAGCTGTTTTCCCCACATTCAAAATGCATCTGTGTAGGCTGCTGCCATCTTGGATCCCTGACTTTTACTTTTAAATAAACATAAAGTGAAATTATCGTGATTACATATTCTAATAGCTTAAAGCCATTTAACAGTCTTAAGAGTCTTGTGATAAGGCTTGTAGCAAGGAAGGATATGGACCCTGAACCAGCTCTCTCCTGTAACCAGGCAAGACTACCTACCAATGGCGGTATTGGGACACCAATTTATCCAATAATCTTTGACCTAAAATTTGTCCTGCCTGAAAGATTTGCATGAGTAAAGATGGAGCAGAAAGTAAGAGAAAAGCTAACCAATGACTGGTCCAGTTTGAGACCCAGGTCATGAGAGGGAGCCCATCCCTGATACTGTTAATGACAGTATGCTATGCTTGCAGACAGGAGCCTAGCATAATCAGAGAGGCTTCACCCAGCAACAGATGGAAACAGATGCAGAGACACCCAGCCAAACATTAAGTAGAACGTGGGCAATCCTGCAGAAGAGAGGGCAGAAGGATTATAGTAGCCAGAGGGTAAAGAATACCAGGAGAAAATCTATGGAATCAACTAACTTGGGCCCATAGCGGCACACAGAAATTGAACCACCAACCAGAGACCTTACATGGAACAGAGCTAGGCCCTCTGCATGTATGTAACAGTTGTGCAGCTTGGTCTTTATGTGGGGCTACTAAAAGCAGGAGCAGGTCTTTCTCTGCCTGTGTTGCCTACCTATGGGATACTTTCCCTTAATGGGCTGCAATGGGCTGCCTATTCTAGCCTCAATAGTAGAACATGTACCTAGTCATACTACAACTTGATATGCAAGGCTGGTTGATATGCATGGGAGGCCTCCCCTTTTATGAGGAGAATAGTTGAGGGGATGTGGGGTAAAGGATGTGAAGAGGAGTGGATGATGGAAGGTGGGGTAAAGGACTCGGAGGAGAGGAGGATGGAGAAACTGTGGTCAGGGTATAAAGTCAATTAATTATTTTTCAAAAAAGTAACAAAACAAAACAAAAATATTTAGCAGCTTTAAACCCAATTCCTCAGTGTCTGAATAGAACCCAAGAAAGGAGTCCTATGAGGAGATTTCTGAGCACTTGTGATAATACTCCAAGAAAACAGGGGAAGTGTCTTATGACCTCAGTTTCTTCAAAAACACAGGATTGTTCTTGGAATGTGCTTTTGAGCCTCTCCCAGGTGTAGTAAATAGGAGTGCATTTGCTTTATAGTACTCATTAAAACTGGGTATTAATATTTGTTTACACGAACCTAAGGAAAAACCATGGTTTTGCCACTTGCAACTTTTCCTCTGCCAAATATGGCTTGCCATGTGATTGTGCACTTTATTCATGCTACACTTCTTTTATTTCTCTAACATTTATTTATTAATTAAAGTTAAATCTAGATCACAACCCCCTTCCTCCTCCCCTTCTGGTCCTATCCTCCAACCATCTACCCACTCTTCCTCCTATCCTTCCCCTCAGGTGAGGTGTGCACCCACATATCAACCCCCCTCAGTTCATCAGTCACATGAATGATGAAGAGCTTCCTTTTGCACTGGGGCCAGACATAACAGCTCAACTAGGATAAAGTGTCCCACTAGCAGGTAACAAAGCCCTTGACTGAGACCGCCCTCCTCTACTTGCTATGGGATCTGTATGAAGACCAAATTGCCTATCACCTATGCTTGTACAGGTAGGACTAGGTCTAGTCTGAGCATTTTTCTTCTTATTTTAGTTAGCCTTTCAGACCTTGTAAGCCTCTAGGGGCCTAAGATGATTGATTCTGTTTTTCCTCATGTGTTGATCTTGACCCCACCAGGACTCTCTATTCCTCCTTCTTTTCTTAAATAGGGCTCCCAGAGCTCCACCTAATGTTTGGCTGAGTGTTTCAGCATCTGTTTTGATCTGATGCTGGGTAGAACTTCTTGAAGAATAATTATGCTGGCTTCTTGTTTCTTTGGATCTATGGGTTGATAAACTCCAGTTATAAGTGAATACATACCATGTATATCTCTCTCGGTCTGGGGTAGGTCATTGAGGATGAGCTTTTCTAATTCCATCTATTTGATTGCAAATTTCATGATTTCCTTGTTTCTGATAGCTGAGTAGCATTCTGTTGTGTAAATTTATCACATGTTTTATCCATTCTTCTGTTGAAGGACATCTGTTTTGTCTCCATTTTCTAGCTGTTATGAATAATGATTCTATAAACATAGTTGAGAAGTTGTCCTTGTGGTGTGGTGAAGAATCTTTTGGATATATGCCCAAGTGGTGTGGCTGGGTCTTGAAGTAGAACCATTCCCAGTTTTCTGAGATATCACCAGACTGACTTCCAAAGTGGTTGTACAAATTTGCACTCCCACCAACAGTGGAGGAGTGTACAACTTTCTCTACATCCTCTCTAGAATGTGTTGTCACTTGAGTTTTTTATCTTAGCCATCCTTATGTGTGTAAGATAGAATCTCAGAGTTGTTTTGAGATGCTTTTCCCTGATGACTAAGGATGTTGAGCATTACCTCAGATGTCTCTCAGCCATTAGAGATTCTTCTTTTGTTAATTCTTAGTTTAACCTTGTACCCCATTTTTTGAGTAAATTATTTGTTTTCTTGGTGTTTAATTTCTTGAATTCTTTTTAAATTTTGGATATTATCCCTTTGTCAGATGTGGGGTTGGTAAAGATCTTTTCCCAATCTGTAGGCTGCTGATTTGTTCGAATGACAGTGTCTTTTGCCTTAAGGAAGCTTTTCAGTTTCATGAGGTCCCATTTATTGATTGTTGTTCTTAGAGCCTGAGCTATTAGTGTTCTGTTCAGTAAGTTGTCACCTGTGCCAAGGTACTTAACCACAAAGTGTAAATTTTCTATGGTCTAATGCTTTGAATAAAATTTAGTTTTTCCTGAGACTTTAGTGTACTTTAATTTTAGGCTCAACTCTCATAGATTCACACCTCTCCTGGGGCAGTTCTGTATCATACTACTGTGGCTGATAGTAATTCCAGTTGAAATGTTAAGTTTGTCATTTTTTACTCCACTTATTCCTCACGGGAACATCATATGAAAATTTCTAATTAAGTCTGAAGATGTTGTTTGAAAATTGCATTGCATTTTAATGTTTGTGAATCTTTTCACCTTGAACTAGATTGTCAGTTACTGCATTAGACTGATAATTCCTAAAATTAATGATTAACAATTCTCTGGAAATTATATATAAGGTATTAATTAATTTATTCTCCAAAATAATAATGAGAATTTGTGGTTACTGCTGTTTACAATGTAAAGAAACTGAAGTGTATTATGTTAATTCACACAAACAGTTATAAAATTACCACTTGGCAATTTGAAATCTGAGCCCAAGTATTTTTAATTAGATTTTGTTATTATTTGTTTTGTTGTATGCCTCTTAGTTTTTGGTTTTGGATTTGGTTTGAGACAGTGACTCACTATGTATCCCTGGCTATCCTGTCACTCATTATGTATACCAGCCTGGCCTCCAGGAATGGCCTGCTGAAATAGTTCACTCTCACAGACTGTTCCAGCGAGTACTTCAGTAAAGCTCTGAGCTTTCCCACCCAAAGTTCAGCTTCTGACTACAAACTTCTCAGGACATTTAAATAGCTGAACACAAAAAGACTGTACAACAAATGTTACTATTAACTTGCTTAACAATTTGTCCATTCTATTTGGGCCCCCAAACAGGTATTCTATATCCCATATCAGCACAAAGCAATTTTAAGAGAGTGACTATTTTTTATCATTTGATGGGTTATAGATGTTTGTTGTTATTCAGTGATGTTGGTTACAAGTTGCTTAATGGGTTTGTTAAACAATATTTAGGAGCTTAGACCCAGGGCTTTCTCTCTTTTTCTTTTGTATACCCTTCCTACTCTCTTATGTAGGGGGAAAGACTTGAAAAAAAAGGAGCTATAGAAATGATATAGGAATGATAAAGAAAAGCCATAAAAAGGCAGAAAGAGAAGAAAGATTGTTTTTTACAAATATGTAATAATGTAAAATGTCTATAGAGCAGTCATATTTCAAAATCTAAAAATTTGTGATAATGATTCTATATTTTTTTAAATAAAAACATTCTTTACTATAATTCTGCATGTTATAAAACATTTCATTTTTTTAGATGCAGTGTTAAGTTTCCAGTCTTTTTTGTTTGTTTGTTTTTGTTTTTGTTTTTGTTTTTGTTATTTTCCATCTAACAGATGACTCTAGATTCTTGCTTGTTGGCATATCCTCTGTTTGTGTGTCTACCTGTGTGAAGAAGGGACATCAGTTCTTCTTACCTAAGGTAAAGACCTTCTTTACCTTAGGTCTTCTAGATTAATGGGAAATAAGCTGCACTTGAATTTAAGGGTCAGAATTTTCTTGTGTCTCTGTTAACATTGCCTAAGGGATTCTTTCCACTGCAGAAATTTCACATTCAATCACAGCATACTCTGGGGGTATTTGTCATGGTCTTGACAGGTTGGATAAATGGTTAGTTAAAGCCAGGGTGAAGGTCAATAAGGACAAGACTGAGGTAGCTACATTAAAAGTAAACTGTCAGTTATAACTGGCATGTCATAGAATGACTAATAGCACAGAATCACAACTGTCAGGTGATAGATTTACAAGCTTAGACTTTGACTCTGCAGTAATAGCCAATTAAAATGAAAACTCTACTTTTTACAATTAATATTAGGACATGATGTCTGTTGTCATCTTCCCGTCATATGTGTTGTTAATATAACAGCATTAGTAAAGCCAATTATTAAAGGTATAAAAAATCAAGGTGCTAGTGAAAATAAAAACAGTAAAAGTTAGAGTCCTCACAATACTCTGCAAGCTCAAGGTAATAAGTATAAGAAACAAAACATAGCCATGCTGTAAAGACTGCTGAGTGGTTGGTCTCCTCAGGAGTAATGGTCATGGGCTCCAGGGTGAAGTGGTTGTTATTACACTGTTTTGGTATTAACATCTAAACTTTTTTTTTCTGGACATTGGACATTATGGGGATTTATTTTTTAATAAATAAATCAAAACACAAAAATCAAAACTGAAGATGTTTAAACAAGAAATTACAATAAGCTAAATCTTCCAAAGAAGTGAAGAAAATGCTTCAGACATACATCGGACAACAGGGTAATTTTCAGAATACATAGGAACACAATAAATCCAATTACAAAAATAAAGCAATGGGTAATGTACCTAAATAGACACTTCTGAAGAAGACACACAAAAGATCATTAGACAGATGAAATTTATATTCAGCCTCATTAGTCATCAGGGAAATGCAAACCAAAGCTGCAACTGAGATCCTACTTTGAAAGTGTGAATCACTGTCATAAAAGGGATTAAAGATAGTAAGTGCTAACTTAGAAGGAAAGAGAATTATTGCATAGTATTGGTGAGAATATAAACTGTGTAGTCATTACAGAATACCATCATAGAGAGTTTGCAAAATTAAAATTTGAGCTGACATATGTACCAGCAATTCCACTCCTGGAAATTTATCCAAATTAAATTAAGACAGTAGACTAAAGAGATATCCAAAACTGAAAACAACCAAAATATCCCTCAACTGATGAGCGAATCTATGTTCATAGCAGCCTTATTTGTAATAGTTAGAAACTGGAAACAACCCAGATGTCCTTCAACCGAGGAATGGATTAAAAAAAAAAAACTGGTAATTTTACACAATGGAATAGTACTCAGCCATCAGAAACAGGGAAATCATGCAATTTGCAACCAAATGGATGGAATTAGAAAAGCTCATCGTTAGTGAGCATCTATTCACTTATAATCGAATTGTAGCCATATAGTACAGGAAAACTATACTACAACCAATGCACTAAAAGGAATAGGAATATAGACTTTGTCACCTGTTCATGAGACACTTTGCCATAGTATATGAGGAAGCTCTTAGCCCTGATATGACTGTTGAACTAGGGTCGGGGACTGATATGTAGGATAGAAGGGAGAGGGTATAAAGAGTAGGATGGTGGGATTGGGAGGGGTGGAAAGAGGGCACTGTGATGGAGATGTAACTTGAAGGAATAAATAAATATTTAAAAAATAGTGTTTGCATGCAATGGAATGTTATTGGCTTATGAAAAAGGAAGGAAACAAAGACAGATTTTCATTTGTGACATCACAGATGGAGTAAAATGATGATGTTAAGTGAAATAACCTAGCCACTAATAGATGAGTACTGCACAATCTCCCTTGTATGAAGAGTATATTTCAAAAATAATCTCATGGAAAATGAGAGTAGGATGTGGTTTTAAATGGTAAGAAGATTAGGACGATGCAAATATATGAAAAGTAGATCAAAGAATCTGAAGTTGAAACAGACAATACAGTTTCAGAGCTTTCATAGTATAGTAACCTGACTTATCATATATATTTTTTTCCAGAATACCATCATAGAGAGTTTACAAAATTAAAATTCGAGCTGACATATGTACCAGTAATTGCACTCCTGGAAATTATCCAAATTAAATTAAGACAATAGACTAAAGAGATATCCAAGAACTGAAAACAACCAAAATATTCCTCAACTGATGAGTGAATCTATGTTCATAGCAGCCTTATTTGTAATAGAAACTGGAAACAACCCAGTTTCTATATATATATTTCATTTATTTTAACCACAAATAAATATTAAATCTTGAAGGGCATAGATATCTATACTCTGATCTTAACATTAATATATATATACATATTTATTTACAGTGTATACATATGTATGTGTGTTTGTGTGTGTGTGTGTGTGTGTGTGTGTGTGTGTGTGTGTGTGTGTGT
>CAJQZJ010018033.1:15385277-15407157 GCA_907164525.1 Lophiomys imhausi | reverse complement strand
TGTGTGTGTGTGTGTGTGTGTGTGTGTGTGTGTGTGTGTGTGTGTGTATGGATAAGTGGTACATTTGATTCAAACAAGTATGTATGTTACCTCATGTAAATGTATAAATATTTATGCAGATTAAAAATTGAGCTCAAACTTAAAAATGTATCACTTCTAAGAAGATATATTATTATGCATGAGAAAATTTACAAATACATTTTAATTCTAAGACTTCAATAATAATTAAATAGTTGAGTATTGTTTCAAATATCAATAGTTTGAATATCGTGCTTCTATGTTTCATTTTTCTATACATTTATTGAAGTTCTGCAGCCATGTTTAGAGTTCAAATCTATAGTATCCACATATTAATTAAATATTTAGAGTTCAACCCTATATTACCGATACACTAATTAAAATAATTTATTAACATAAGCAATCCCTGAAAGAATTAGATATTTCTGTAAGCTTTGCCAGAATTCTTTCAGTATTCAGCAAGTGGAAGTACTAGGATAGTATGTTTAAAACTCATAATATCATTCACACAGTCATTGAAATTATGTTAATGACACCATCGTAAGCAATTCCCAAACAATAGGAAACTGCCTTTGTAATTAATATCTTTCTTGAATCTGTTTAGTCACTAATTTTCAATAATGAATAACAAAATTTAAAACATTTGCTCATATTACAAGCAATTCCCTCAAGTGTACAACTTGATGAACTCAACCAATGCTTTCAATTCATTCTCTGAAGACACTAGCTGTTAAATCCTACAGAGATTCACCTGCTATTGTGAGTTTGTTGTACTAACACAGTCTCATTTCTAGGAACTATTGTTCTGAAAATCCTCATTTGAAATTTTTATAAGTATGGGTAAGTATTCATTGCATGGCATTGGAGCGAACATATTAACCTGAATATGTAATTAATGGGAAACCCAATTAAAACAGAATATCAACACAAAGAATTAAAGAAATTTTAAATGTTAGTCTATGCCACTAATATAATCACATTATGTTTATACTTTTTAAAATAAATTTATTTATTTATTGCTTCAGGTTACATACAACTCCATCATAGTGTCCTCTTTCCCCCCCTTCCCAGACCCGCCCTCCCACCTTCTACCCACTAACCCTTCCATCCCACTCCTCTGGAGTGGAGTGTCCCTACATAACAGTCCCTCGCCCCAGTTCAGCAGTCATATGAGGGCCAAGAGCCTTCTCATACACTGGAGGCCTACAAAGCAGTACCACCAGAGAAAAGTGTCTCATTTCCAGGGAGAGAAAACTAAAAAACAAACAAAGAAAGTTATGTCCATGTTCCCTTTGGTGCATTGGTTGCAGTATAGATATTGTATACTATATAGCTCAATTCCAACTATACATGAATAGATGCCACGTGAATCCTTCTGAGTCTGGGTTAGCTCACTCAGGATGAGCTTCTCTAGTTCCATCCATTTGGCTGAAAATTGCATAATTTCATTGTTTCTGATAGCTGAGTAATACACATGAAAATCTCACTAGATGCGTGAAAAGCACTTGACAAAATCCATCACCCCTTCATGCTAAAAGTTCTGGAGAAAACGGGCATACAAGATCCGTACCTAGAAATAATTAAGGTAATATACAGCAAGCCAGTGGCTAACATCAAATTAAATGGAGAGAAACTTGAAGCATTTCCTCTAAACTCAGGGACAAGACAAGAATGCCCCCTTTCGCCATATCTCTTCAATATAGTACTTGAAGTTCTTGCTAGAGCAATAACTAGGACAACTAAAGGAGATCAAGGGGATAAATATTGGAAACGAAGAAGTCAAATTATCCTTATTTGCAGACGATATGATAGTATACATAAGCGACCCCAAAAATTCCACCAGAGAACTCTTACAGCTGATAAACACCTTCAGCAAGGTGGCTGGATACAAATTAATTAAAAAAAATCGGAAGCCCTTCTTTATACAACAAACAAATGGGCTGAGAAAGAAATGAGGGAAACAACTCCCTTCCCAATAGCCACAAACAATATAAAATACCTGGGGGTAACTCTAACCAAGCAAGTAAAGGACCTGTACAACAAGAACTTCAAGCCCTGGAAGAAAGAAATTGAAGAGGCCGTGACAAGATGGAAAGATCTCCATGCTCATGGACAGGTAGGATCAACATAATAAAAATCCTACCAAAAGCAATATACAGATTCAATGCAATTCCTATCAAAATACCAAAACAATTCTTTATAGACCTGGAAAAAGCTATTCTCAATTTCATATGGAACAACAAAAACCCAGAATAGCCAAATCAATTCTGTACAATGTTTATACTCTTACAAACAAAAATTTACTCACAAATTGTTATAATTTAAAACTATTTATATAGTTTACTGAGTAGACTACATTTACAAATGTGGCTGTGTTTGTACTCCAGTGTATAGATTAAAGCATTAATATATTCTATTAAACAAATGTCAAATAGTATAGTGTTTAACTGAATTATTTTATATTATTCTTAATTCCATTTAGAAAGTTATATTATAACACTTAATGTATATCAGTTTGCTTATAAATAAAAGGGTTATACATAATCACATGTTTAAATATAAAGTCCTTTAATTTAAACATATAAGGGTTTTATGATATTTTCCTTATTCAATTATAAATGTTTAATACTTTTTATCATCTTTTAAATGTTTTTATAAAAATATGATATTTCCAAATTAGTATAGCTGATTTTCAAATTGTCAACATAAATCTGTTTAACCAGTTTCCTTATTGCTTATTGTTTTCTAAAAACTTGTTAGTGATGACATCATATCTAATTTCAACTACAAATGCCAGTTATCATTACAGAAGACTGACATTAAAATAATAGGAAAATAAAACCAATTACCATTCAATATTGTGCAGAAAATAATAAAATTCTACTTGTATATGTTAGTGAAATATGTATATATATATAAAACAGAAAAATTTATTAATGTATTTAAAATGCTTTTTTCTCTTCCCTTTGATTGATACTGAGAAGTACAATTTTATATCTATGCTATTAAATGCAAGTAAAGTGTTTCTTCTAACTACAGATTATTAAAGATAGAAGACCCATTAAAAACTTAATTTCCTACTGAAAGGTGAAACTTTCCAAATATTTTCTATTTTACTCAGAATGAGATTTGGGATGTTTTTATTCATACTTCTTACTAAAAGCAAGATGACTATGTAGCCAAGTTAGAACATTTGCACTTTTATCATGAATATTATGAATGTGTATAGGAAGGATATTCTCCCCCTCCCCCGGGACATACAGCCTGATCATGACAATGTGCAGTAGGATTAAATTACTACTGTAATACTTGTCACAGTTAGAAAACTGAAGCAGAGGTCACAAAAGAATGCTTCTTACAGACTTGCTTTTCATGTTGTTCCTAGCTTGCTTTCTTATATAACTCAGTATAACCTGCTTAGGGGCATAACTACCCACAGATTGGATTGGCCTTCCCATAGCAATTACAAATAAAGAAAAAGTCCCAGAGGCTCATATATACATTAATCTTATGAAGACATTTTCTAAATTGAAATTCCCTCTTCTCAGATTACTCTAGTTTGTGTCAAGTACACACACACACACACAAACATTCGCACACACAAACATTCAGCTCTTTAACGTATGCATAAACTTGTGGTTTATAATTTTATGTGACAACAATTTTTTTAGGACATCAGGTTATAGTATAACTTCTTTAAAATATACTATGTTCATTAGTGACTCTAATAAATTAACCTAATTAATATTTTTATATTATTATTGAAAAAATTATTTTGTGAGTTTCACATCATGCACCGTTACCTCTCATCTCCCACCTCTCCTCAGACCCACCCTCCACACCTGCAATCTGTCCCAATTAAAAAAAAAATTACAGTTCATTGTGGAAGCTGCAGTGTATCTCAGTGTGTCCCACAATATTCCCTTTTATCCACACAGTTTACTTGCAAATATTCATTATAATGACTCCTTGGCCCGGTACAAGGTCTCTGTTTTCTGCTACTTTGTCAGTACTGGAACCTCACCGGAACTCCTCTCAGATATGCTGTCACTGTGCTGTGTCATGGAGATCTGTAAATTTGGATTGTGGAATTGGCCTCTTCTTGCATTCCATGGGGTAGATGTTGGCATGGACCAATTCAAAGCCCTGATTCTGTACCTGCAACTCCCACTTGCAGGGCCAGTTCTACTATGGAAAGGTACAGGGCCTGCACCCTCGAGTACTCCACCATATGAGGGGCAGGGACAGCTTTCCTGATCTGATGACCCCATCTGGGCCAGATCTTCTGTTGGCCAATGGGGGTGAGGGCAAAAGGGAGGGGGAGCATCTCTCCCTAGCCAAAACCACTACTTAGCAGACAGAAGGCAGGGCTGGCTCTCCCATACTTACTCCCTCAGGGCTGGCTAAGCACAATCCCCATATGCAAGACCAGCTCTAGTGTACTTCCCAGGCAAGGTGCAGGGCCTGCTCTCCTGAATGCTGTAGCATATGAGGGGCAGGGACAGCTCTTCTGCTCTTGTGACCCCATCTCATCCAGATCTCCTGTCGGCCAATGGTGGTCAAAGCAAAAGGGAGAAGAGGGCATCTCTCCCTAACCAACACCAACACATAGTAGACAGAAAGCAGAGCTGGCTCTCCCACACTCACTCACTCAGGGCTGGCTCACCCAAAACCCCCACATCAGGGACAGTCAGAGTTCTAGTTTCTGACTTATTTCCTGTCTTGGGAGTCCATCTGGTGCTTGCCTGGTTCTGGACTGGTAGTCATCACAGGCTACCCCATGGGGGCAAAGTGGTGTTGGTATCCAGCTTGCTTTTTTTTTTTTCCAGGAATGTTATGCTACTATTCATTTTGATGTTCATATGTCAGAACTGAATGTAGATATAGCCTCTCTCCTCTGTGCCACCTACTAATGTGACACAGCGGCCACATCTGCAATACCATTAGGGTCAGGAACCTAATTAATCTTAATAAATTAACTGCAATGTTTGGGAAGTTTTTGTAAATTTACAAGGAAAAACTCTAACTAAAGCATATAATACAAAATTTAACTTTTTTAAAAATTTTATCAGTTTCTGTAATCAAACCAATGTAGATAAGACCTGACATATTTATCCCTATACAAAGAGAAAGACAAGCTTTATGTGTCTAGAAAAAAATATTTTTAATTTTTGTACAATGACAACTCAATATCCTAAAACAGGTTACATTTTTCCAATGTTTACAACATAGCTTGAGCCAGGAACTATGAGCACACGTGTGTGTGTGTGTGTGTGTGTGTGTGTGTGTGTGTGTGTGTGTGTGTATCTATATGTATATACTTATACATGTTGCATGTATTATTAATATTTTTATAATTGATTACAGATGATTACTAAGGTTGGTGGAGTTATTCCTTAACCCACTACTTTTATTTATTTTTTTAATTTATTTTTTATTTCTTCAAGTTACATAGAGGCCTATACCTCTTAAATGAATGTAGCGGTACCCATATATACCCATATCTAATTCCTAAGAATTTAACAGATAAAACAGGTGTATTGGAATCATGTTTGTGATTTTTACAATATTATGAGCACAGTTAAGTTTATAAACACACCCAATATCTTTTACCTGGCAAGAAATAGTTTCACATAAATAACCAAATTTTTCTAAAATTAAAGATACACACTTAACAATCCACAAAAAACAAGTATCTGTAAGTCCTCTTCTTTATGATTTGTCCAGATTTATAAATATAATCTGATGTAGAAAGAGTGTAAGTCAAATTTAAATTCTGATGTCTAGAAAGTTATTAAATCAAGCAACAAATAGCATGAATAAACATAAATCTTCAATCACATACATTAGAAAAAAATAATTGTCAGTTTTAATAGCAATGTCAATGATACTTCATATTTTATAATCATTTCACATATTCTATTGAATAATAGTTAAACAGGTGATTACTACAATTTGGTCTTATGATTTCATGACTCAATCTTTTACATTATTCCTCTTCCTCCTTGTCACCTTCCTTTCCCCTCATCTCGACCTCCACCTTATCTTCTTTTCTTTGCTTTTTTTTTCTGTTCAAAAATCTACACTTGACAAGATATCACTCAATCTTTTTCTTGGTTTTATTTTGTCAAAATATTTTAGACTGTGTTGCCGACCACCGTGGGCGGGGGTCGTAGCTTTCCGATCCAAGGCTCGAGAAGATTTCCAGGTAGGGGCGGATTTGGCGTGACAGACAACACGACACACAAGAGGTTCTGTGCTGCTGCAAAGTTTTACTTTTTCAAAGCAGAATTTATACAGTAAAATCAGGAACCACAAGATTGGTCATCAGCCAAAAAGCAGAAATAGAATTTTACCAAGAATAGGATATGTACACTCAAGATGTCTTTGATTTTTTCTAGATGATTTAATGCAGTGACCCGGAGCTGACCAGCTGGCACTAGCTAGCGGTCATCTGTGACAGATAACCACAAAATTTTTCATCAGCATATTATGTTTCTTTTATCAGATACCCTGGAGCCATATAGTGTAAAACTTTGACAATGGGGGGAGGTGGCAATCTATCATACCAGGGATCGTTGAACAGCATCAACTCCTTTGCAAACTGGCTGGGCCCAGTCCCAGCCCCACTTTCTTAACTGTTCCTGGCACCAAGGCTGTCCTTTGTGTTTGCTGACTGCATTCAGCACCTGGCTGAGTAAGTTCTCTTTTTCTGACTCAGTGAGAGTGCACCAAGGAGGTCGAGTACGCTTTATTTTTTCCCATTGCCCCAGCCTTTGGTAGGGAGTAATTTTGTCATTGTGCTGTACCCACCTAACCATGTCCCTATCATAGACTCCTGTATAGGGCAACATTGGAGGAGAGGTGGTTGGTGCAGGCCATGGCTCAGGGCCAGGCTGTGGGTTCACAGGAGGGACAAACCATTTCCCTTTGATCCGATATGCAGGCCTAGTTCCTCCATCAATCAGTTTCATGGGAACACCAGGTACATAGAATTTATTGTTTTTGTTTTCTATGCTTCGCCAAACCCTATGAACTCTATTCCTTAGCTCTAACTCCTTTTTCTGCAATTGGCCAAGGGCCTCATGTACCAGCAAACTAGAATCATTTTGCATCAAATGTATTAACTCCTGAATAGGCTCATTCACATAAGAGTCATTTAAAGACATATTTCGAATTGCCTCGCCGAGCTCCAACTCAATGATCTGTATTTTCTCTGAAACTTGGGAACTTTTAGGGATATCTAATTTCTCTTTCTCTTGAAGTGTACTCAGCGCCATCAGCTCTGGGGCAGCTACCACATTTTTCCCCGCGTCCTTGTCACGCATTCCAATTCTAGGAACTCCTGTGTAAATGATAAGATATAGCAAGCAGCCAAAAGTGAAACCAAGTCCACCGAACATCCCCAGCCGCTTTGGCTCCCCGGGGGACCTGAATATTCGCCTCCACAAATCTCCAGGCCTCAGCCCATCACCCCATTTGGCCAGTGGGTCATCCCTCAAGGCTTGCATAAGCCCCGAGGCACTACCCAGCCGTACAACACGCGTGCTTGTCACACAGCGGTCGTAGCCTGCACTGCTGGCGAGGCGGGTGTGGCAAGACTGTACATTCAAAGATAGAGGAAAAGAACACACTTGCCTTGGGGGGAAATTTTCAGCTATATGGACCTTCTGTTAATTTGATATACCAAGGAAAAAGAATACCCTAGGGAAGGGCCTTTCAAAGTCTGTCAACTTTTTGGTTGCATTTTTAAAACATGTATTTAAACTTGCATTTTAACGAAAAGAATTGTCAGACAATCTTTAAAAATAGTTTTAAAAGTCTCTAATTAAAAACATAAACTAAAACATGGTATATATTGTAAGATGTTTAGCTATTCCTAATGATATTCTGGCATACTCATAGATCTTTCCTTAGCCCAATTATCATCAGAGGGTCATCATCCAGTAACTGTTGGGGCCAGGTGAAATGCAAAGGCCAAACACAAAACGTAGCTAGGGGAGTCCCAAAGAAGAAAGGGAAGGATTCTAGGAGACAGAGGGGTAGAGGTCATGGCCCACAGATTTAACTAGGCAAGGCACTTAGGTTCTCACAAAGACTGAAGAGACAAACATGGACTCTCTATGGGTCTGAGCCAAGTTTTCTACAAATATACCTTATCCATGTATAGTTTGGTGTTCTCATGGGCTCCGAACAGTGGGAGTAGGAGGGTGTCTCTGACTGCCTTGGGACCCCTTTCTTCCTGCAGCCTTGCCCAGGCTAGATATGAGGATTTGTGTCTAGTCTAATTGTAACTTATTAGGGCGTGTTAGCTGGATATCCCTGGAGAGCTTGCTCTTTGTTCTTTAAGGCAAACAGAGGAGGAATGGGTCTGGGGGAGAGGGGACATCAGTGGAAAGATTGGGAGGGGCAGAAGTGGAAACTAGGCTCAGTACGTAGTGTATGGGAGAAGAATAAAAGAAAGAAAACACAATATTTATATTAAAATGAAGTATATTCAGAGAACTTCTGGAAACAACGAAGATACACTTAATGAATTGATTTATATTACATCATTTGTTAAAAGTATTTTAAGCACATTTACTTGAACTATTTGAAAATAACTTCCTAAATTATGAAAATCTTAGAATGTAGGCTAGAATATACACTCTGAACTTATACGCCAAAAAAAAACAAAATAATTAAGTTCTTGATGAAATGAAATTGAATGTTTTAGACATTCTCTACAATATATTGTAGTATTGTATTGTTGCCAGATAGAACATGGATGCTCTATCATCAAAAATGTGAATACAAGAAAGTCTTCACAGAAATAATCATGCTAGGGAGCACTCACAACATTAATCAAGATAAAATAAAAATCACGGAAATAAAATCATCTAAAATTAAAATTTGCACATGATTCTCCATGGGTACATAAGATGCAGAAAATCATAGTGATGGAACTATTCTATAGATACAATGCATTAAAGAGATGTAAAGGAGGGTAAAATTTGTATACTTACAAAGAACTAGTATGTAAATTATAAGGAGTTAATATCTAACTTTTTCATTTACAAAATCAGCAAATATATATTCAGAACACATATAACAATGTAGGAAATAGAAAAATAAGAACAAGAAAAGAACCAAAATAAAAGTAAAACAACAAAAATGTAAAAAGTGAAATATTTAGAAGGAAATTTCCTATGTATCTGTTTATATGTATGTCATAAGTTCAAATATGAGTTTTTAGATTTAAAAATAGAATTGTTGGTTGTGTACTTTATATTCAAATATTTTGTGATATATCAGAGTACACTGGTGTTATTATTTTATTCTGAATAGTAAACATTAGAAAATAAAAGCTAAATCAGATTTTCACAAGACCACAGTTAAGCTGTCACCTAATTTATAGTAGTTGCAAAATTCCTGGACGGTGAGAAACCCTTTTCAGTAAAGAAACCAACTTCAGAAAGGGATATGAAGGAAATGCTTTTAAGAGCTCAAAGCAGTAGCCACATGGCACAAAAGACTGAATGGCAAGGGTTCTGTGTGATGTTCACATTGATGTTACCTTCTTTATAGCTCAGTAGATCAAATGTGATGAGCCACTTGTTATACCACTTGTCACTAAATAAAAGGATATGAGCTTTTACTTTCACAAGTCAAAGAACTAAATTGTTCTTCTTTTATAAGTACCATGGGGATTCAAGTTTTGGATTTTTAAAAAGAAGGCCATTTAGCAACTCCCTAACTCCTGTTATCAGTTATGACTTGTGTAATTAGAGTAATTCGAGTATAGATACAATAGAATTCTTTAAAACTTCCGTAATTTTCTGGATAACTGTGATATTCCATCCATCAAGACATCAAAAACTACAAATGATGGAATTCTGCTATAAAAATATATGAATAAGGACAACCAAATTTATTCACTATCTTTGATTTTTAATTTGTCAAATGAACAATATCCATATCACCTTAACTTTTATTTGGTAAGTCTGATTTTATATATTTTACCTATTTCTTCAAGTTATTAGTTCTGAGTCCATGCTCTAACTGTAATTAAGATAACTTAACAAATATCACCAAAAGTGAAATTCACTTATGACATTAGAATTGTTTCTTTATCTATCTTTCTCTCAGTCACTGCTATGTTGTCTACTTTGCCTTCTTTTGCCTTCTTGATAGTCCTTGAGCATAATAAATGTTCTGTATCTGAAGGACTTCACACAGGTTTTGTACTTTGCTCAAAATATTTCCAACCAAAATAATCATGTGGCCTACCTTCTCCTGACACTTAATCTTAATCATTATTTTCCATATCTAAAGTCTTATGTAGAATTTGTAATTTCCCTCTCTCCAGTATTCCTAAACTTATTACTGTCTTGCTTCTTTCTCTCTAAGACATTTAATTTTAGTTAATTGATATATGTTGTATTTTTATATTTGCAATATTAAATTTGTGGCACATTTTAAAAATCATTTGCTAATTATTAAGTAGATAAGCAAAAACTATTTGACTCTCAGGGTTATGGTTAAAGACACTTAAAAAGCATATTGTTTCATAGGAAAATATTTAGCAAAGAATAGTTTCTAGAGAAGTGAGACAATTTGAAAATCTGTTGAATTTAGGTAAATGAGCATGGGTTAGAATAGTAAGTGTAATTGTGGCTATATGAATCTGAAGTACTGAAATGTTCAACATTTTAACACAAATTTAATGATTTGTCATTTCCAATATATTTATCATTTCTTATGCAGAGAATTGTAAGATGCCTAAAGCAGGGACTTAGTTGTCACATGGCTATTTATTTTAATATAGACAATCATTTTTTAAGCTCAGTATCACACATGGGCAGTTACAAATTCCCCCTGGGTTCTGAAACTGTTAAAAATGTGTCTCATGTTCTTACACTTTTCCATGAATCTATACATTGCAATTTCCTTTTAGAGGCTAATTAGAGATGTAAGATTTACAAAGGCCCAGAAGTCAGATCAATGCTATAAGAACATTTCCATTTGTTTCACTGGGTCATATGAGTGAGTCCTGATCAAGAGTGAGAAAATTATGGTTGAAACTGTTCCTAGTGATAGATTAACACCCCAAGGCTGATACTTTGAATAAGCTACTAGATTAAAGTAAGCAAATAGCAGGTCATTGATTGGCACATAATTAAGGTTGGAAACTACAGGTATTGACAAGTAATGAAATGAGCCAAATACTTACAAGAAATTAAAGAAAGGGATCTTTTTGTCTCCAAATAATATATGGTACTCAAATTCTTATAGATATACAATATGATCCCTATATCTCTTCTACAAAACAATAAAAAAACTAACAGTTTTATTTATAGAGGGACTACTTTGTTATAAAAGATTCATATTTTCTTATTTCGTCTTTCACTGTTGACATACATAAGACATGCTAACCCAGGTTTTAAAAAAATTATTAAAACTTTGTTCATATTCCTTTCATCACCTTTTCTACTCATAATTTTCCTTCAAAAGATAACTAGTATATTTTTCTTAGCTGAATAATGCCTCATATCAAGAAACAAAATAAAATATTCTTTTTTATTTTATTACCTTGACTTAAAATATGATTATATCTTTTCCCCTTTGGTTTCTGCACTCCTTCTCATCATTCTCCCTCTCAAATTTATTATCTATTTATTTAATTGTTATTGTTATATATATTTTCCTTTTACAACAGTATGTATGTTGGCATTGTTTTTGTTCAGGATTCATTCAGGCAGCCACATTGTTGAGGTACCATGAATGAAGGACCTTGGTCATTCCCAGGAGACAATCTCATGGAAGATTCCTGATTCTGTGATTCTTACAATCTTTCTGCGTCCTCTTATGTGATGCTCTGTGGGTAGAGGGATAGGTTTTAGATGTATCCACTGAGGCTTGTTAGCCTACAATCAGTTCTCTGAATTTTGAGCAGTTGCTGTTCTCTGTAAAATCTCTGATTAAAATAGAGCTTTTTTTGTTGAGTAATGAGAGCTACCCTTATCTGTGAGTAAAGCATAATCATGTATTACATTAAGAATTATGATAGTTTAATAAATTGAAAGCAGATTCACCTCTGTGACATATGAGCTTACCCAAGAACTTGACTGGGTTTCCAGTACCACACATCATTTCACTCCTGCTGTGGGGTCCTTAAGTATAACTAGATAACTCACAACTACCTCCACGATGTGAGTGCCGGCCACGTACCTTTATCTTGCTATACTGACCATTGTTGTGGTTCATAGCTCTGATAGTCCAGTAGGAGTATTGATTTCCTCTCTTCCTTGGAAGCAGCTTTTCTATCACCTTCAAATACTATTAAAGCTGGAAGAGTATTTTGGCTAAAATCAATTTTAGGTTCTTTGAATCATGTATCCAAAGTGTAGCAAGATTCTGATATAAAGAGTATATGCCAATATAGATTTACCTTCAACCTCTATAAGGCAGGCAAGGGTAACATCAATAGGCTATATTGCTCTGGAAGCGTCTTAGACTACCATGATCAACAACTCAAAAGGGGTTTCTCATGTCTGATACCTGGGTTTTACTTGGGTATAACCAATAAAGAGAACATTTTCAGTGCAGAGGACTCAGGATGCACAAAGAATATTCATTAAAATGAGAAATTTCACTTTAGAATTGACATTCCATATTCTAATATATATTATAGAGCTATAGTGATAAAATCAACATAGTACTATTACACAAACAGATGTGTCCAGCAGTATAACAAAATAGAATATTTGAAAATAACTATGCATAATCAAACCTATCTGATAGATGATAAAAGTGTCAAAAACATATACTGTGGAAAGCATGTCATCTTCTATAAGTGTTGCTAAAAATTGTTGATATCTCAAGAAGAATAATAGACATAGGCCTACATATGCCACTTTGCATAAAAACTATCTTCAAATGGATAAAAAACCTTAATGTGAGTCCCGAAACTGCTAGAAAGTGAGGTAGTCAGTGTTCAATATGATATATGTTCAGAAAGGAAGCTAAGAATAGGGTTTAATTTTCTCAGGAATCAAGGTCAACAGCTAACGACTGGAACGTCAAAATATTAAAATGCTCCTGTACAGCTACAGAAAAAAAGGAATAAGAAGAAAGTATGCAGAGTAGGAGAGAATCTTTTCCAGCTATATATCTAACAGAGAATAAATAGTTAGCCTATATAAAAAACTAAATATAGGGGGTCAATGAAATACATGACTCAATTTAAAAATTGGCTAGGTAGAGTTCCAAAAAGATTGTCTTCAAAACAAAACTGTTAGGGAAGGTCTAATAACATTGCTTGTGATAGGCTGATTTCAATGCTGAGATCTGGTTACCTCCCCTTCTGAGGCATTCTCTTGATTGGTTAATAAAAGTCGCTGATAGCCAATTAGCTTGACAGAAAGAGTATAGGAAGGTGGAACTTCCTGAGATTTAAACAGGAACACTTCATTTTACACAGAGGATTAGTTCATTCCACCAGGAGATATGGAAGCAGATAGACATGTATAAGATGCTGGAAGGTAATCACAGGCACATGGCGGTTAGGGATTAGGTG
The DNA here is from genome assembly GCA_907164525.1 of Lophiomys imhausi. NCBI lineage: Eukaryota > Metazoa > Chordata > Mammalia > Rodentia > Muridae > Lophiomys > Lophiomys imhausi. Next base: position 15,393,581 of record CAJQZJ010018033.1, on the reverse strand, counting down.
ATCTGGGTTAACTTAGAGTAGCTAATTGAGAGTCTGCCCAGCTAAGAGTTAGGCATTAAAACAATAAAAGGTCTTGGTGTATTAATCATTGGGGAAAGGATCACAGCAGTTTATAGGCCGTCAGTCTAAGTTATCCACGGCTCTAGGACTCCAGGACTTCCATCGAACTCCTATGAATCTCCTGCCAAGCGAAGGGTAATTCTACCTTCCTAATATAATAATTTATATTACTTAACAGAGTTTTGGTTACTGGTGGTGTAGGCCACCCTTGGTCCAGGGCTCTTCCCTCATGATAAATCAGGCTGCTGGTTAAGGCAGGCTAGGCCCAGGGGCTGATATCTTGCCAGGCCGCCTGCTGCTCTGTCAAGCCACTGGCTGCTCTGCTGATTTAATCTTACCGTTCATACTTATTAATAAATACAATTGATAAATAAATTGCAGTTTTATAAAACAAATAAAATGCCTCAAAATTGTTTATCATCCTCAGCAATTAGGAAAATGCAAATAAAAATAATTTATGATTTCATATAACCTCAGTGAGAATGGGTGAGATTAATAAAACAACTGATAACAAAATTTATTTCATTGAATCCCTATATTGTCTACATTTATCTATGTAGTTAAAATGAAGTTGTGTCAGTTGAGCTGAAAATTTCTTGATGGTGTGTTTATTTTAAAGTGAATCTATTATCATAAGATCATTTCTGTGTAGTTTCAATGGAAACAAATCACTTTTGTTCATGTAATTTTAATATAATATGATATAACTAAGTTTACAATTCTCAGATATACCAAAACTTTGCAGCCAGAAACAGTACATAGTTGTGTTCCTTGAGTATCAATTACTGGATCTTACCATCATCTGCGTTAGCTCCTCATAGCTGCTATCTCATCCTTCCATTGGTTTATTTTCCTAGGTGTTAAACCACTGTGCCATAATGAAAGTACCACTGATAGCCTTGCCAATGCAGCTTAGTTTATGTAGAATTCTCATTGCTCCCACTATGGCTACACCCTTAGTGTAGTTATTATATCAGGCTTATAGTAGTGAATTTCAAAGACAAGTTAAGATTCCTTTGGAGGCATATTTGTGCAGATGTGAAAGTTTTTCTCTCTTTCAGAAGGCACAGCATTGTTGGCAACATGACATAGACTTTGTAGGTCTATGCTTTGATTTCTTCCTCATCATTTTAGTGCTTCTACATTTATGATCCAAAATTATTTTTCTGCAATTTAACTGCAATTATTTTCTTCTATGTATTTCGTGTTATTGATGATTGTCTAGTTCAAAACTCACCTATATGTCTGAAATTAAGCTCAATATTCATAATTTTTCAAGATTAACAATGCATGTTGCCCTGTCACAATCATTGAATTTTACTTGCATCCTCAGAACAAGACAAATCTAGAAAAAAGATAAAAGATTTGTTCTTTTTTCTTGTAGTTCTGAGAAAAGGATTGGAAGTAACAAAAATGAATATTGTAGCAATCTAGTATTCCCCACAAGTGTTTAGCTATCTTAGAACACACTACCAATGCATCAGTTTCATGGATACAATTTTAATTTTAAAATATTTGTAAAAAAATTCAGAAAAGATAACTATCCTACAACCAACAGATTGAAAGGAACAGGAACATGGACATTGTTACTTGTTAGTGGGACACTTTGTTCTAGTAGAGCTACTGGGTATGTCCCCAGTGAAAGAGGAAGTTCTTAACCCTCATATGACTGATGAACTGAGGGGGACTGAGATTTGAGGGAAAACCACAATAGAGGAGTAGGATATGTGGGAGAGGGTATTTAGAATAGGAGGGTGGGATGGAGAAGAGTGGACGGAGGAGGCTGTAATGGAGATGAAACTTGAAATAATAAATAAATATAATTTTTTAAAAATATGCTAATGAATGTGCTTTCCTTTACCAATTGATATACAAATTATAGAATTTGAAGAATTTCATTAATCCCTTACAAAAAGATGTGTGTTCTCGTCCTATATTTCAGTTTTTGTTAGGAGAGCTTTTGTTTGTTTCATTTTTAAATTGTAAAAAATGTTTATATTTATATATATACATATATATATATATATACATTGCCTGCATATGTGTCTGTGTACTACATGCATATGTCATGCCTGTAGAGGCTAGAAGAGGGAACTGGATGACCATGGCCGGGAACTAGTATTACAGATGATTGTGAGCATGATTTTGTTGTTTCTGATGGCTAAGTAGTATTCCATTGTGTAGATGTACCACAGTTTTTTAATCCATTCTTTGGTGAGGGACATCTGGGTTGTTTCCAGGTTCTAGCTATTACAAATAAGGCTGCTATGAACATAGATGAGGAAACTTCCTTGTGATTCGGTGAGGAATCATTTGGATGTATACCCAGAAGTGGTATGGTTGTGTCCCGAGGCAGAGCTATTCCAAGTTTTCTAAGATATCACCAGATTGACCTCCATAGTGGTTGCACAAGACTGCACTCCCACCAGCAATGGAGGAGGGTTCCCCTTTCTCCATACCGTCACCAGCATGTGCTGTCATTTGAGCTTTTGATCTTAGCCATTCTGACAGGTGTGAGATGGAATCTTACAGTTGTCCTGAGTTGCATTTCTCTGATGATTAAGGATGCTGAGCATTTATTCAAGTGTCTCTCAGCCTTTAGGAATTCCTCCTTTGTGAATTCTCTGTTTAGCTCTTTTCCTCATTTTTTAATGGGATTATTTGGTTTCTTGGCATTTAATTTCTTGAGTTCTTTGTAAATTTTGGATATTAGCCCTCTGTCAGATGTGGGGTTGGTGAAGATTTTGTCTCAATCTGTAGGCAGCTGTTTTTTTCAAATTACAGTGTCTTTTGCCTTAAGAGAAGCTTTTCAGTTTCATGAGGTCCCATTTATTGATTGTTGGTCTTAGGTCCTGAGCTGCTGGTGTTCTGTTCAGGCAGTTGTCACCTGTGTCAATGAGTTTGAGGGTTTTTCCCACTTTCTCTTCTAGTAGATTTAGTGTGACCAGACATATGTTAAGGTCTTTGACCCACATGGACTTGTTTTGGTCATAAATATGGGTCTAATTTCATTCTCTTACATGTGGACATCCAGTTGTACCAGATTGCATGACCCATTAATTCCAGATAAATAGGCCAAGACAGTTTATGAGGATTATATAGAGGTACATACTACTACATAAGAATACATAGGATCACATAGGACTACATAGGACTACACAGGATTACACAGGACTACACAGCCTGAGCAAAGCTACAGGTCAAAAAGATTATAAGGCCTAAAGATCAATGCTTCTTCCTTGACATCAAGTTCAGAAGGATCCAGGAGCAAACAACTAAAGAACACCAGATGATACAAGGCCAGGGAAAGAACAGAACTGAAAAGTCAGGGAAATACTCCTTCAACAAAACTCAGCCATACTAATACAATAAGTCATGACCATCCCACCATGACTGAAATACAAGAATATCATGTATATTTTAACACATGAAAATATTAACAAGATTATAGCAACATACTAAAATTGAAGAAAAAATAATAACAATGTCATAATCTTTAAAAAATTATGCCTAATATTAGGAAAGCAAAACTAATTGCAAATTATATTTTTGCACTAGAAAAATTTAAATATAGAAGAACTTCTTTTTGTTTGTTTTTGTTTTTTGATACAGGGTTTCACTGTGTAGCAGCTCCAGAAATCCTGGACTCACTCTGTAGACCAGGCTGGCCTCAAACTCACAGAGATCTGCCTACCTACGCCTCCCAAGTGCTGGGATTGAAGGCGTGCGCCACCACACCCAGCTAGAAGAGCTTCTTAATAGTACTTAAGGCCACAATATTTTACCATTATCACTTAAATATTATCTTGTTTTGTGTAATATCAATGTTGCATTCAAAGCTACTTCTTACATTACTAAGATAGAATGAGTAATTTACTGACTTCATTTTGTGAAGAATAACCAAATTATTTCCAAAGTCATGTTTGCAGAAGTTTCAGAAACCATTCTTAGCTGATTCTTTTATGCTATTGTATCTTTCTGTTAGTTATTCCGATGTGTGTGCCAAATCAGTAACAATGTTATCCTTTTTTTGTACTAAGATCTACTGTATGCCCATTCCTTTCTTGAGAGTAAATCAACTTCTTCAGATGAACTTTCAATTATAAATATAAATGTGGAATACATTGGAAAATAAAGTAGACCATTAAAAAAATCTAATGATTTTTCTTTTTTTTATTTTTTTATTTAAATACTTTATTATTTTTTTCTTCAAGTTACATCTCAGTCACAAACCCCTCCCTATTCCCCCTTCCTATCCCGCCCTTCCACCCTCTTCCCCCCCCAGAAGTTTCCCCTTTCAGTCCAACAGATGGTTCCTTCTCTTATAACAGTAAGTATTATACAAAACAACAGATATAAATATGCCTGAAATAATTTGCAAAATGCTTATGATAAATAAAGATGATACAAACTATTGAAAAATAATTTAATTCATAGGAAATAGATCATTAAATATCTTTTTTATATTAAAACCTACTAAGGTTATACTGTAGGTTTATAACTCAATTTCTCTTTATGTTATCTCCAAACAAGCATTTAATAATCTTTGAAATACAGAGAAAAGGGATCCTCCAAACAGAAGTTTCTTATTTTATGATTCTGGTTTTGTGAATTAAAGTCAATTAAACATCTAAACTCCTAAACAGGTAAATACATAAATAAAAAGATAAAAACACAATGCATAAGTTTAATAGATAAATAAAATAAATAGACAAATACAAAAATGTATAAGTTTAATATTTTATCTAAATTTAAAAACTAAAGCTTTTAAATTTGTATACACACACACACACACACAAGCACACACACACACATATGTTCATTTACCTACTATAGAATTAATGGAGTGGTAAAGTATAGGGGAAAACTAGATGTTTTCTAAAAGAACTCTAGAAACTAAAGCAGTAGAAACTTTATGTAGCAACTACTTAAAAATGAGTCTATTATGCAGCTGAAAAGAGAAAAAATCTCATGTATAATTTTGTCTTATTTTCATTTATTATTTATTTTTAATTTAAAAAATTTATTATTTTCTCATAAATATATCATGACTGTAGCCTCTCCCTCATCTCAGTTCCCTCTCTATCTCCTCTCACCCACATATCCACTACTCCTCACTTTCCATTTGTAAAAGAACAGATTCCTCTCAGATATCAACCAAACATAGCATAACAGGATACAATAAGACCATGTATAAAGGTTGGAATTGATATGTACATAAAGTGTATGACAAAGCTGGACAATGTAACCCTACAGGGGAAAAAAGATCTCATGATCAGGCCAAAGTGTGAGAGATACACCCCCTCTTATTGTTAGGTATTTTAATATAGTAATACAAGAGAAGCTCATCTGTGATAACATATTTATTAAAATGTGTTCTTTACACATGTGTGTCTATGTACCACATGTGATCCTGCCCACAGTGGGTAGAAGGGGCCATCATATCCCCCTGGCACTGGAGGTAAGAATGTTAGGATCTGACATATGGTGTTGAGACTTGAACCAGAACAAACAATGCTCTTAATTACTGAATAATCTCCCAAGATCTGATCATAAAAGAATTTGAACTTTATGTCAAGTAGGATATTATATAACAGGTCTGCAAATCTTATATGTGTTATTGGCTTTTTGCTCATTGATTAGACATTCCTAGTTTCCTCCTTCCTCCTGTCACTCGAAACAACTCTTCTCATTTTTTATGGGATTAGCTGTACTAAGGGCATGATGTAATTGAAACACTGTGCTTGTCTTCTATGACTTGTTCATTTCAATCAGTGTAGTGTGTGAAAGGTTGATCCATATTTTCATAGGCTGCAGAAGTTGTTTTTCTTTGATATCAAATAATTTTGCAGTTCAAAGAAGATATAAATCTGGCCCCACAGCTATTAGAAAAGATTTTCAATATCCCATAAATACAAATAGAAGTTATAAATATTTACGTTATAATAGCCCCAATTTTAAACAAGCCATGAATATAAAGTAATATAGGGATAAATTTCATATCCTAACCCTGGTAGTGGAGCTTCAAAATTGTGTACAAGCTACATTAAAAAATGAACAAATGAAAGTCCTTCAATATTTTTGAAGTGCTAAGATATGACACAACAATTTTATATGTGTGTATATAATGTGATTTTAAAAAAAAAAATTGAGCTACACTTTTGAGGAGACACCGACACTTCTTTTTTTATTCAGCATCATTTGTTTTACCTTTCATGTGAAAACACCCTTGATGATTGTGAATACATAAATAAAGGGTGATTTTTTAAATTATAATTCAGAGGATATTGTTTCACCTATACATTATCTGATCTACTCTTCTGAGATAAGTCGTGGCAAAGCTCTTAGTAAATTGGAAAACAAGTGAGTAATTCAATACCACCTTACTTTCTATTTGCCATCTGCTTGCTTACCTTTAACACTATATAATCTTATCATTTATTTAATATATTTTACCTTAACCCAGTCATGTTTGTTTTTTTAATTTAATTTAAGATTTATATGTGCTGAAAATGTATCTGACCATCAATAAAAATGTTAGGAAAGACAGATAATAAGTGAAATTAAAACATTATCATTTTATGTTACATGAATGCAGGTATTTCATTGACAAATATGAGATCATATAAAATGAATTCATTTATTCAACATTGAGTAGTCAATCATGAGCTATAAAAGCAAATGACCCATTGTATATACTGAGAAATTAAAATTCAAGATAGTATATGACAGAATTGAATTTTAACAAAGGATGTTAAACTGGAATTTATAATAATCAATTTTGAATATTTCTAAGATAGCTGCAGTGACAGCTTGTAGATAAGTATAATAAAAGAGAGAGTGACTTGGAAAAATCTGTTAGCAAAAATATATGACTTTTAAATCACATTATTGTTAAACAAGAGGAATCATGGGCTATGACTAGTTTGAGAGCTAACCTTAGAAAGAAAGCACTGGAAAAAAAATTAATCAAAGCAAATGCATCATACATTTTTTTCTAAAGTGTGGTTCTTCCTTTAGAATTATTGAATCTGTTCTTTTGCCTTGAGAATTCCATCCAGAAACAAATTCATAAGAGGACCATGATACAACCCTTGGTTTCTTTTGTGAAATGCATGGATAGGGAGGAAACACTCATACTACTAATGCAATATTTTATAAAACTCTCAATTGACTATTTCAAATAGAATGGTGGATTTAGTGAAATATATTATTACCTGAATGCAATGAGTAGTATGGCACATCTATCATTATGAACTCTCTCTAAATGAAGGAGAAGCATAAAATCCAACAAAGTGAAGCAATCTCTTTCTACTTCAACCTTTTCATCTTTTCCACATCCTGTGCATTGAAGACTGCTTCCCCTCATAATGCATAACTTATCAATTCTGACAGAGTATGTAACAGAAGAACTATATTGATAAAGCTTGTGGTTTTGTGTCAAAAACATTATGCGACAAAGAAGAAACATATTAGATTGTGAAATATGCATTATATTAGTAGTATGTTAGTAAAGTAAAAAGGTAGTAAAAGTAAGAAGGTAGCTTTTACACGACCACCTTCATGTGCTTTAATCTTTCCTAGGTTATCAGGAATGAATAATGGATTTAAATAGCTACAGTTTAAATAGAGGGTGTAGAACTGGAATTATTTTCTCGAGTGTGCACATAAGCATGCCAGATCATGGAGGCACATCACCTTTCATTTTCATCATTAGATTTGGAGCCATAGGGAAGCTCTAATATACAACATAGATAAGTGGTTTTAAATATTTAGTTCTAGCTGTGGCTGCTATTATTGGTGTAATTATTAATATAAATATTTTACTATCCTACTTACAAATAAGAGCTTTGGAACTCTGTGGGTGATCTTTGCCTCTCACTTACTGTCACAGTCTTATAACCCTTAAATAGTGATCTTTTATCCCTGTGGTGTATGTTAGTATTCAGCTCATTTAGTATCTTTTCAACAGTGAAATTCTCAAATGATTCAAAATAAAATAATACATAATCTCCACTCTCAGTTTTGTTGCTATTTGGAAAGGAACTTGTAACAAAGCTATAAAGCTCTCTCAAGGTGCCAGATCTGCTGGGATTTGACTTTTAACTCCAACTAAATTCTGAAGTTCTAGCTCTTTATGACATGTTATTCATCTGCTGATGGATAACTCAAGATTTAAATAGTAATGACATAACATGTACACACACACACACACACACACACACACACACACACACACACACA
>CAJQZJ010018033.1:15374555-15385267 GCA_907164525.1 Lophiomys imhausi | reverse complement strand
ACACACACACACACACACACACACACACACACACACACACACACACAGAGAGAGAGAGAGAAGGGGGGCGGAGGGGGAGAGAGATACAGAGAGACAGAGACAGTGAGTGACAAACAGAGAAACAGTGCCAGGTAAAGAGACAGAGAGACAGACAGAGATAGAGAAACAGAGAAATAAGAGAAAGGAGAGAGTATGTTGTTTAACCTGACAAGAGACAGAGAACTTAAACACTAAGTTGACTTATCTGAGATTTTTCTTAATAAATTAAGTTTCTATTTGCCAAATTATATGCACTATAAATGGGAATTTTTATGATAGGATTACAGTGTTAAATGTACCTGATTGAATTATGAACCTTCAAAGATTTAGTTTGGGTATGTAATTATTCTCTGTTCACTTTTAATTTACAATTTGGATAACCTTTAATTCTGAGTAAAAAAGACAAATGAATTAGGATAAATAAGATTTAAGTAAAAATGTCTTCTCCATGTGTAATCAATGTACCATTATACTAAAAGGAGAATGATTAGTGAAGAGAAAGCCATCACAATCAGCGTGATCTGGATAAAAAAAAAAAAAAAAAAAAAAAAAAAAAAAAACTATCTGGGAAAGTTTTGCAGTAAGAAAACCTTACTTTATCACTAACTGTTTTCTGTAATTTTTTTTCATTTTGTACATTTTTTGGCTCATTATACCATTAATAAAATTGAATTGTAGATATGTTTATGCATTTATGTAGTTAGAAGTGTGTACACACAATATCTTATTGATTAGCATTGGACACATATGAGAATTAAGTATGGAAATTCCATTAACAACAAAGAGTTTGATTTCATAAAATTAGATGACTGCCTGCCTCAGATCTAGACTTTGTGGCATGAACTTGTAGTGTATGTCAACTATTGCTTATTATAATATTAATTAGGGTGTAATAAAAATGAAAATATAAATATGTATATTAGTATATTACCATGTTGTTATTACTGAAACAAGAAAAGGCTATAGTCATAGAATTACATGCAACTGTGGCTTTCCCAACCTCATAACATTTTCTGTAAATAGGGCTCAGGATAGGGAAATCCAACCTACCAAGGACTATGAGTGACAAATACTGCATGATAAATATACAACCAGATGCCCTTCTCTTCCACATCCCTCACAACAACTTATAGTTATACATTTCTTCAGTAAAATTTCAGACTCCCTCCATTTTCATTTTACCTGGAATAAAAGACAAATCAACTACAATGTTGTTTTTTAGATTACTCATAAACATGGCATGGAAGCTCACTAGTTTATCTAAAGAGAATAGGTAGTGTTCTACATTGTGCTGAGGGAGCATGAACAGTTCTCATAATCTCTGCCATTCAGTTACTCTCTGTCCATGGCATAAATATCTCTTCTAATAAATCTCTTAGTGCAAAGGCAATCTGCCTCAGTGACTTTCTTGTACCCCTCCTACCTTACACATAGGGCATCTTTCTTTGAAATTATTTACCAAAGTTTTGTAAATTCATATAATTAGGAAACACCATTTTCCTAACTGGTACCGTGTTTCTCTTCCTTTTTTCTACAACACATTTAAGGAAGCAAAACCAACTATAATATTCTCAGTTATTAATCTCCTAAATATCTAACCTTGAGAGCCCATTATGCAAATCAAAAGAGGCAACAAATATGCTAAAAGTTTCTAAAGATAGTGTGTATAATGTTATTTTGCCATAAGAAGAATTGATTTAACCCCTACTTTTCTTAGCTTAGCTAAAAATTCCAAAATTTATATACTGTAATCAATTTTGTAATGTTATTATCAGAATCTATTTTATATTTGATTTTATCTAAAAGGCCAAGAAGAGACCAATTTTCATATTTACTAATAATTATGTCAGGGCTGGAGAGATGGCTCAGCGGTTTAGAGCACTGGCTAGTCCCAAAGTTCCTGAGTTCAATTCCCATTTAAAATATGATCTGATGGTCTCTTCTGGCTACAGGTGTACATTAAGCTAGAGCACTCATGTACATAAAATAACAATTATTATTATTGTGTCTTAAAATATTTAAAAAAGAATAGAAATTCCATGTAAAATATGGAAAATGCTGTCGAGACTCGGGAAATGGGAATCAAGATTTTCAATGACCCTAAGTCTCACTGCATTTTTGACTGAAAGATTTTAGTACCACCTTAACCTTTCCTGCTACTGAGAGTAATGCTGTACTTTCCTCAAGCACATCGGAAGACTCTCTAACCAGGCTCCTGATTAAATTATTATTTAGATTTAATTTCGACTATAATCCTTTCCTTGTAGACATTTAGTAACATTAAATTTCTTCCTTCCTTCCTTCCTTCCTTCCTTCCTTCCTCCCTCCCTCCTTCCCTCCCTCCCTCTCTTTCTTTCTTTCCTTTATTTATTTCTTCCTCCCTCCCTCCATACTGTCCTTTATTTCAACCTTTCCTTTTTTCCTTTTCCTTTATTCGGGAGGGAGGGGAGTCTCACTATGTCTATAGACCTATTTCACCTGGAACTCGTGATATAGACAATACTGAATCTAAACTCAGAGAAATTTACCAGCCTCTGAGTCTTGATTATAGATGTGAAAGGTGTAAGTTGTCAATCCTTACCTATTGAGGTTCTTTTGAAGTCTTTAGGTATATCTTAAAAACCAATGGTTATTGATACTTAGTATTAATTATTCTATCAGGTCTTACTAAATAAACATTGTGAATGAATGCTAAAACCTTAATGTGAGTACAGAGGCTAGAGAAATTATTTAAAATGAGTACAACAAAACAAAGCAAAAATCCCTCTTCCTTCTTGCTCATTTTTCTGTTTTTGTTCTTTAAAATTTAGGTCTGGTTATTAGCTGTCATTTAGCTTCTTAGAAATGTGATAGATATACATTATTTAGTTTTATTTTAGCACTTTTTTCTGGTGCGTAAAATTTAGCCTAGCTCTTTTAACATACTAAGCAAGTACATTCAAACTTTATAAACTCCAACAACTAATAGTAGCAATTCAGTCACCATTATTTAAGTAAACTACTAGAATACTAGAACACTAATTGGTAAAATAAATTTACATGTTTTTGAATGCAATTATAAAAGTTGCAGCATAATGATAACTGCTTCATCAATGATGAATATCTATGCTTTCTAGAACTGAATATTTTGCATGTATATGTGTGTGTACATGTTTCTATGTATGAATATGCATGTATGTTTGTGTGTTTGCATGTGTGTTTGTATTCACATGTGTGCATGAAGAGGCCAGAGCTTTGTGTTGTCAGATATCTTCTATCCTCTTCAAACACTTTTTTTCTTATGTTTTTCACAAGGCCTTTTGTTGGAGGAAGGTCTAATACATTGGTTCTCAGAGGCTGATTTCATTGCTCAGAGATCTGTTTACTCCCCACTCTGAGGCACACTCTGATTGGTTAATAAAAGTCACTGGTGGCCAATTGCTGAGCAGAATGAGTATAGGAAGGTGGAACTTCCTGGGATGAAGAAAGGGACCCTAGGTATACAGATGAAGCTTACTTCATGGCATAGCTCAGAAACAGCAGCATGCATCAATGTAAGCTCTGAAGGTATAGCAAGCCACATGCCAGGTTGAGATTAGGTGTTTGGGTTCCAGTTGAGAATCCCCTCAGCTATGTCCTAAGAATTGAAACATTAAAAGGTCTTGGTGTATTTAATTATTGTGAAAAGACCATCATGGGTTTCAAGCCTCCAACTAAGGCAAGTCAGGCAAGCAAGGCCTACAGACCTGCCACCAAGCCCCCAGCTGCTCAATTGGCCTAATATAACAGTTTATAGTTAATAATAAATATATTAGTTAACAGAGTTGTGGTTTCAGGGATGATAAAAGCCTTGGCCCAGGGCTTTATTCCCAGGAGAAGTCAGGTGGCCAGCTAAGGTAAGTTAGATCTCCAACTGTTCCTCCAAGCCCCTGCGGCTGCCTTGCAAGGCCTGCTGGCATTTCATGCAGCTTCGGGATACTCTGTGCCTTAGTATAACAATTTATAGCTATTAATAAATATCTTTGTTAACAAAGTTGTAGTATCAGGCTTTCATTGAATCTGAATCAAATTATCTCAACTAAAGTAGCTATGCGATGAATTCTAGGGAAGAGACAACTGTCTCCAGCTTAGAAGCCTTAGGCTTACAGGCAAACCCTCAGGTTTCACATCCTCAAGTTTGCATGACTACCCCTGCATTATTTAAACCATTTACATCCATAAACTAAAATGATTTTCACACAGATAAAAGTTTACATCATACCAATATTTAAAAAAATCATCAAAATAAAGTAAGACTTTTATTACTTTGAACAAGTCAGGTAAGATATTATTTTAAAATAGCAATTGAAGTCAAATAATTTAAATTTATTTGATAAATTCATAATTTAGTTTTGTCATCTACAGAACTATCTCTTTGTTGCTCCTCAATATAATGGATCCATTTAAATATCATTTTCTAGAGTTTGTCAAACTATTTTTCATGCTCAATAAGTCAATTATTTACTAAACATTATCTTAATCAGCTTTTCCATTTTTTCCACAGACCCTAGCCAGATATGAGCAACACTTCAAGCTTTTCAAGTTAATGATATAAATACTATTTCAATGTAAAATCAACTTTTTGTGACTTCTGAGCCACACCTCTAAACAAACAAAGTCAATGTGACTGTTTGCTTCCTTTAACATTGTCTGAAATGAGTGGAATATAATTAAAATTGTTCCTTGCTGGGCAAAATAGTATATTCATAAAGGGAAAGAGCAATCATCTGTCTAGGGATTACAGAATTTCTTCCACATGAATGCTTAATTTTATTTTGTGCAAAAAACAATTGAATCACAATAACAGAATATTTAAGTAGGTTTACAAGTAATTGTACTAATGCTGTGTTGTAACTAATCAGTGTTTTTATTTTCTTCACATTTTAAATAGACAATATCATTATTCCATTTGGAAACCTCAGCAAAGTGTTTGAAACATAGACACAATATTGGATTAGTTGGTGCAGAGAAAACTGAGAATTTCCTATAATTAAGTTCCATTCTACTGTCTCCTTTAGAAATTTAGAATAGGAAAACATTTACTCATCAGTTATTACCACTTTCTTTAAGGAAAAGACCTGGATCAAGACTTTAAAAAAAAAATAAATAAATATCTTTGATTAGTGCTGCAGAAATAGCTCAGCAATAGATCACTTGTTGATCATATTCAAGGGCTCATAACAACTATTAGCAAAGAAATAGTTGGCCTGTTTAGTATATGGGTTATAAGCTTGAATAAATCAAATTTAAGCATCTTTCTACAACTTTTTCACTGAGCCATTGGCAATTTAAGCACAGTTTCAACAGACTAAGCGTATCTTCATATTCAACTTTCATGGGCATCTTTGTCCTTATCACAGAAAAATTGAGCATTCTGTGAAGTGTCCTCGAATATTCTATCCCTTTTAAAAACTTTATTTACCTAATTTAATCATGAAGTTGGGGCTTTCAATCTTGGTAACTGAGAAGAATGTTCAGGTAATGCAATGAAAACCAACAAAACACAAATATTATATTTTAAGTATTACCTTTTGCTAATGACATTGCTCATTATCTGAGCAAGCATTTTAAATATGGGTCATCTCTAAAAGTTTAAGAAAACTTATTTTCTAAGAAAAGCTTTCTCATATATTTCTTTATTTCATCCGAATGCATTGAGAATAAGTGAAATGCTTAAGGTCAGAGTGTGTATGTTATTTACCATTTCAATGTGTGGTTGTGTTTATCAACGGTCAGCATCTGAAGTACATTTAACAGGAAATCAAGTTAAATAATTCATGCATATTAGCTAAGTTAAAGTTTTCCTGAGATATTACACATGGGAATATAAAACTTGTGAACTTGCCTCCAACATATCCTCCTTCATAAAAAGAGTTACCATGATAATAAAGTTCTCTATGTGTATACAATTATATAAATGAATATATGTGTATATGTGTGTGTGTGTTTGCAGTATCTTATTTTAAGATTAATTTCAGTTCACTGAAATTTAGTTCAAAAGATTACTTAACTTTTTTCATTTATATGATTTGTTCCTGTTATAAAAGATCAGTAGGGCCTAGAAGGAAGCCTGCACACTTCTAAAGCCAGATTGATCTTAACTGGAGGCCTGACCAGACTTATGTCTCCAGGTGAAGAGAGCTAAGTCCCAGGGCGGCCCTTATACCCAATAAATAAATATATCTAGACTTTTTAATGTTTCCACACTTAGGCCTTAGTTGCACAGATTCTCAACTAGCTCACCTAAGTTAACCCAATCAACTATTCCTTGCCAGCCACATGGCTTTCTGTACCTTCTGAGCCAACAGAGAGGTCTATCTTCTTCTGTGTCTCCTGGCAAAAAGAGCTTCTTTTGTCTTTTTCCAGGGTTCTTTTCTTACTTCCAGGAAGTCCTGCCTTCCTATTCATTTTTGCCCGGATAATAGACCATCAGAGTCTTTTATTATCAAATCAGAGAATGCCTCAGAAAGGACAATAACCAGATATCAAAGCATTGAAATCAGCTATGGAAAACTATGCCTAAGACATTTCTCCAACATGTTTCTAAAATGATAATATAAAAATATTTATGAAAAATTAAATATATAATTCAATAATTGATAAATATAACTCATGTATTCAGTAGACAAATTTTTTGTCTCATTTTCAGCCAACACAATTCATATATATTGCATAAAACAAAGATTGATATTTATATGTTATTCTATTTTAAAAGGCAACAAAATACTGACCTCCATAGTGGTTGCAAAAGTCTGCACTCCTACCAGCAATGGAGGAGGGTTCCCCTTTCTCCACACCTCCCCAGCATGTGCTTCCATTTGAGCTTTTGATCTTAGCCATTCTGACAGGTGTGGTATGGAATCTCAGAGTCCTCTTGAGTGGCATTTCTCTGATGATTAAGGATGTCAGGAGTCTCTCTGCCATTAGGGATTCCTCCTTTGTGAATTCTCTACTTAGCTCCGTCCCCCATTTTTTAATTGGATTATTTGGTTTCTTGGCATTTAATTTCTTGAGTTCTTTGTAGATTTTGGATATTAGCCCTCTGTCAGATGTGGGGTTGGTGAAGATTTTCTCCCAGTTTGTAGGCTGCCGTTTTATTCGAATGACAGTGTCTTTTGCCTTACAGAAGCTTTGGAGGTCAGTATGGCGATATCTTAGAAAACTTGGAATAGCTTTTCCTCACAACCCAGCCATACCACTTCTGGGTATACACCCAAATGACTCCTCACCGAATCACCAGGAAGTTTCCTCATCTATGTTCACAGCAGCCTTATTTTTAATAGCTAGAAACTGGAAATAACCCAGATGTTCCACAACTGAAGAATGGATTAAAAAACTGTGGTACATCTACACAATGGAATATTACTCAGCTATCAGAAACAATGAAATTATGCAATTTGCAGCCAAATGGATGGAACTAGAGAAGCTCATCCTGAGTGAGCCAACCCAGAATCAGAAGGATGCACATGGCATCTATTCACTTATAGTAGGATTTTAGCTATATAGTACAGGATATCTATACTGCAACCAACACACCATAGGGAACATGGACATAGACTTTTTTTTTTCTTATTTTTATTTATTTATTTATTTTTGTTTGTTTGTTTTCTCTCCCTGGCAATGAGACACTTTTCACTCATGGTACTGCCTTGTAGGCCCCCAGTGTATGAGGAGGCTCTTGGCCCTCATATGACTTCGGAACTGGGGTGAGGACCGGTTATGTAGGGACACTCCACTCCACAGGAGTGGGATGGAAGGGTTAGGGGAGAGAGGATAGGAGGGTGGGGCTGGGAAGAGGGGAAAGAGGACAATATTATGGAGATATAACCTGAAGCAAAAAATAAATAAATTTATTTATTTAAAAAAATTAGAAAAAAAAGCAACATAATAGAATCTCACAGTCCTCTTGACTTGCATTTCTCTGATGATTAAGGATACTGAGCATTTCTTCAAGTGTCTCTCAGCCATTAAGGATTCCTCCTTTGTGAATTCTGTGTTTAGCTCTATTCCCCATTTCTTTTCATTGGATTATTTGGTTTCTTGGCATTTGATTTCTTGAGTTCTTTGTAAGTTATAAATATTAGCCCTCTGTCAGATGTGGGGTTGGTGAAAACCTTTTCCCAATCTGTAGGTTGCCATTTTGTTCAAATGACAGTGTCTTTGGAAGATTTTCAGTTTCAGAAAGTTCCATGGGGAACACTCTTCCATTGCTGGTGGGAGTGCAAGCTTGTACAACCATTATGGAAATCAGTCTGGCCATATCTTAGACAACTTGGAATAATTTTACCTCAAGACCCAGCCATACCACTTCTGGCTATATATCCAAATGATTACTCACTTAACCACAAGGATGTTTCGTCATCTATGTTCATAGCAGCCTTATTTATATTAGCTAGAAACTGGAAACAACCCAGATGTCCCTCAATTGAGGAATGGGTTAAAAAAAAACCAAAAAACAGAAAACAAAAACAAAACAAGCAAACAAACAAACAAACAAACTGTGGTACATTTACACAATGGAATACTACTCAGCCATTAGAAAAAAGGAAGTCATGCACTTTTCAGCCAAATGGTGGAGCTAGAGAAGCTCATCCTGAATGACCTAACCCACACTCAGAAGGATGCACATGGCATCTATGCACTTATAATTGAATTTTAGCCATATATTACAGGATAAATACACTACAACCAACACACCAAAGGGAACATGGACATAGACTTTTTCTTTTTCACCCTGTCAATGAGACACTCTTCTCTACTGGTGCTGTCTTGTAGGCCCCCTGTGTATGAGGAGGCTCTCGACCCTCATATGACTCCTGAACTGGGGAAGGGGACTGTTATGTAGGGACACTCCACTCCAGAGGAGTGGGATGGAATGGATAGGGGGTAGAGGGTGGGAGGGTGGGACTGGGATGCGTGGAAAGAGAGCACTGTGATGTAGCCTGAAGTAATAAATAAACATTAAAAAAGACAACATAGCCGGGCGGTGGTGGCGCACGCCTTTAATCCCAGCACTTGGGAGGCAGAGGCAGGCGGATCGTTGTGAGTTCGAGGCCAGCCTGGTCTACAAAGCGAGTCCAGGACAGCCAGAGATATTCAGAGAAACCCTGTCTCGAAAAACCAAAAAAAAAGACAACATAATAGACAATTTATTTTGTCTTAGTGTGCATTATATGTCACTATAATTTGCCAAAATTATATCCCTATGATTTATATTTTGCATTATGTAAAAATCTATAGATATAAATTGAAATTAAACTAAAATAATTAAATTTTATTCCATTGTAATTACGATGTGAAAGAAAATTAAGGATAACTGCAGAATGAAAAGAAACACAAAAATAAGAGGATAATAAAGAATAGTCGTATTTAATAAGTATCAAAATACATTATAATATGAAAATTTATGAGAATTAAAAACAGAATATATGATGAACTGGAAAAGTAACCATTTTTGTGTAAATCTGTGTATTTGCTTAAACTATTTTTATTTTGAATGGTGGACTTGCTTAAAAGCTCATTATCAATACCAGATTTTTCTTTCTTACTACATACATCAGGTTATGTTAACATTTTATTTTAGTCATTGCAAAAATAGTACATTTGTAAAAGATAACTTGCAATATTAATATTATTATTAGTTTTTAAGAATTAATAATCACTTTAACTCTCATAGCATTTAGAAAGTCATTAAGTGAATAATAAATACCAAATGGGATTTCTAATTTCAGCATTTCTTAATAATTTTTCTTGTTATTTACATATACACACATATTTTATTTCTGCAGAGTATGCAAGGGAGATCAAATACTCTTTTTAAAGGTATCAGAAAATACACACCTCTCAAAATTTTCTTTTTATTATTTTTCAATTTAGATATTAAGTAGTAGTTTAATTCTGTGTTAATTTACTTACAATTTAATTCTCACAAGTGACTTGAAGTTGTTGTCGTTACTTTTTTCTTTTTATAAATAACCATGAGTAGTTCTCTAAATAAATGTCTCAGGGAACAAAAGTAAGAAAGTAAACTTGATAATATAAGTTAAACCATAGTGATCCACATCGTAGAAAAAGAGAATCTACTTCAGAAAATTCTTTTCTGATATCCACAAGAAAGACATGTCATTCAGAAGAAATAATAACATGAAAAAATATAAACATTTCTGTTTGTAAACCACGCTACTTTCTCTTTTTTGTCTTTTTTCCCTTTATTTTTTATTTCTTCAAGTTACATCTCAATCGCAGTACCCTCCCTATTCCCCCCTCCAGTCCCATCCTCCCATCCTCAACCCCCCATCCTCTTCCCTTTTTTTTTAAGTTTAAGGTATATCTTACTTGCCCCTACAGTTTACGCTTTCAGTCCAACAAATGGCTCTTTCTCTTATAATAATAAATACAATACAAACTAGAAATAAATAATACTTTTTTAAGAAAAAAGTAATAAGTTAATAAGCTTAAAAATATAATAAAAATACAATATAAAATTTTCAAACTATAATTTACCTTACTGGCATGAAAAGAAAATGGCCTTAATCTCAGATTAGAATGTTAGACTGCAGGTGGCTACAGAGATTACACAAACTTGATAGCAGCTTAAAAGTTTTTTTTTTTTTTGGTTTTTTTTGTAGAGGTATAGGCTATTTCCATGGTTTGGC
>CAJQZJ010018033.1:15254625-15369555 GCA_907164525.1 Lophiomys imhausi | reverse complement strand
GAGGGATAAATATATCTGATTATAATCAGATATATTTATCCCTCTCAGGTCTCTGAGGTGGTTGAAGAATAGATAGCTAGAGTCTCATAGTTAAATTTTGAGTTGTTTAGGACTCAAGAGGGTGATCTGGATCTAAGAAGATATTTTTAAAATTGTGAGGCAAGTTAGTATGAAAGCTGAGTTAGATATTGAACTTTAAAGTCATGGAGATGGTTAGATAGTAGAATGTTAAAGTCAGGTGCCAAATACATATGGACTGGACATTGGGAATGTATGCTAAGCCATATAACTCACATAATTGTGGCCTATTTATTTCTGTTGTTTTGTATTGTATTTATAGTTAAAAGAAAAAGAACTATTTGTTGGACTGAAAGTAAGAGCTGTTGGGGGGAAAAAGAAATATCTTGAACTAAAAAAAAAAAAGGGAAGAGGATGAGGGGTTGAGGGGGAGGAAGGTGGAAGGGTGAGACTGGAGGGGGGAGTAGGGAGGGGATTGTGATTGAGATGTAACTTGAAGAAATAAAAAATAAATTATTAAAAAAAGAGAAGCAACATGAAACACCCACATACAAAAGAGGTAACATGGAAAATATTGCCCTAAAGATGGCGCCGGTTTCAGCCTTCCACCAGCCCGACGGTGAGTGCTCTTGGTGGTAAACAAGTCCATATTTGGCTAAGACCGCTGATCTGGCTTGCTTCTGCATACGTGGGCCTCTAAGATAGCACCACGTGGCTTTACTTGATTGGCTGTTCATTTAGTATTTAGCCTGTGGGTTGGATCTGCCCGGGGATTCGGAAGACTGTTTTCAAGGGACCTGAATAAACTGCTGGAGAAGAGCTTTTGCGAGTTGCGTCGTCCTTGCTGATCGAGGGGGATGCGACATGGTATACATGGTATGAGTTTATTAAAATAACCAATTATGAGAGTGATTTTGTTTAACCCTATGTGTGAGTCTGCTTAAGACACATGTGTAAAGTATTGGCTGTCTCATTAGCTAGCAGAGGCATGAATTAACCAGCTGAGCAAGGTAAACTCTGAGGACTTGGGAGAGAGGAATAAAAAGCAATTGCCATGAGGTTAAGGGGACTCTAAAAAAAAGTAGAAGAGAGGGGGCTCCAAAGAAGAGAAGGGGCTCTATGAAGAAGTAGGAGAAAAGGGGGGTCTAAGAAGAAGTAGGAGAAAGGAGTACAAAGAAGAAAGAGGTTGCTGCTCTCCTGGCTGCTGGTGCTCCCCCCAAACTACTGCTGGTTCTTCCTGATGCTGTCTCCTGGTTTGATGGATTTCTACTTAGACTGGTATTACCCCCAAAGAACCCAATGGCCCTAATCAGCAGGAAGTAGCCTAAAGAGAATGATGTCCCTTCTCCTTCTAACCTTCTTTCTCTCCTGTATAGTATTGGGGGGTTGGGAAGAACAAGGGATGGAAGGGAGGTAGAGATATTAAGTACAGTAAAATAAATTAGAGTAAATAATACAATAATAACAGCCACTTGTTACACCCAACCCTAGAAATAATATTGGTCTTTGTAAATTATATGATACATAATATACACAATGCATGTATATATAATAGGAACTATGTTAAATTTTAATACATCAATCTTAATGAACTTTAGACCATGCCCATTCACTCTGAAAATTCATTTTATTCTGGTAAAGTCAGCTCCAAGGAAACCCAAAAGCAGCAACCAAAGAATATTCTGCTAGCATACAGGTACTGTATCCTTTCTTTTAATCATGCTATTAGAAATGGAAAGAATGTTTGTTTTTCTCTTCTATTTCTCAGGCTGTATGCACTATTGTTAATATTAGCATTTTAGCTATCAATTCTAGAATAATATGTAATAATATACATTTAACAAACTATGTTAATCATTCTTATCTCTATGGAAATACATATTACCTCCACTTTTACTGCATATATCTGTTAAAAATATTCCTTTCCAAATATTTTAAAGTTATATTATTGTTGTTTTGAGCAATGAGAAAATAAGTTCATTACAATTGTTTCCTCATGAAATATCTTTATTTAAAACTAATCTAAGTGATAAATACTTAAAGCATTTTGTTTAGATTCATCAGCATTAAACTCATGAATTCCAGTTAATCCATCTGTGTGGACAATACTGTCAGTCATTCAAATCTACTCATTTCCTTGTGGTCTATAATCATGTTTTTATATTCAAATACTCATTTCCCTCATGATTTGTGTTCCATACCAGTATTTGGATCAAATCTGTGGATATTCTCTTTTAATTAGGTGTTTCCTCATTCTGAAACTCCTAAAACTTTAAAATTAAGATTGTATATATTTACTCTACTAAAATGAGTGAAAATATTATTGTTATATTAGTTTATTTTGTAATCTGTCTGGATATTCTTCTTTCACAATCTAAATGCTCTGCTCCAGTAAATTGAAAGTTTAATTAAATCCTAGGTTCAATCACATTTCTTCTATGCTGTATCACAAAGAGCAGTATAGAATCTCAATGCATATTCTTGATCCAATAATTGTACACTTAGTTTAATGTTGAGACATTTTTCTTCTGAAAATGTCATTAGAATCTTTCCATTTTGGAAACTTATCATGATGTCGTAGAGGACTGTTAGCAGCTAATGATTCCATCCTGACACTTTATTTGTCAGTACTAATTATTGATCCTATATCATTGCACATGATGGATAAGTAATCTCCATTAAGGCATGATGTTCTAGATCCTGAGATCTTCTCAGATGTTCTAGATCCTGAGATCTTCTCAGAAGCAATGCTATACAAAAATTCTTTTTTTTTTTTTGTAGCTTAGGGTATACAGAAAGTTGTGTAAGTAAAGGAAGGAAGATTCATTTTCAATCAATAAAAGTATTTTCTGCTATAAAATTTATGTATATGTATGTATGTACATAGTGTTTGTGTATGTACGTGTTCATGTGGATATGTACAGTGAGTGTGGGCAGGCCATGCATTGGCACTGGGTGTCTTTCTTCCTTTCATTTAACTTTTTTGAGAGACAGGTTCTCACTAAACCTGGAGCTCAGTGCTAGGATTGACTAGCTTGCCAGTGATCTCTCATTTATTCTGTTTTGTTTTTGTTTGTTTGTTTTGAGGGAGATGCATACATATTTTATTCCTATGATTTTGTTTTCTTTTTTTTATAATTTATTTATTTATTCATTTTAACAATAGGATCACAGCCTCCTCCTTCCACTCCTAGCAGTCCCTTCCACCTCCCTTCCCTTCTACCCTCTTCTCCCATTCCCCCTCCCTTTCTCAAAGAAGGGAATCCCCCCAACCCCATGTCATACCATCCTAACCCCTTCATCAGGATGAAGCACATCCTCTTCCACTGAGGTCAGACAAGGTAGCCCAGCTAGTGATCTAACAGCAGGCAACAGAATCCATGTCAGGAACAGACCAAGGTCTAATTTCTAGATGATCCACACGAAGACCAACCTGCCTATCAACTCCTTATGAGTTGGGGGTCCTAGGTATAGTCTTTACATGCTCTTAAGTTGGTGGTTCAATCTCTGCGAGACTCCATTGGCCTATGTTAGTTGACTCTGCTGTCTTCTGGTGGAGCATTTATTACCTTCAAGTTCGTCTATCTTCCCCACAACTCTTCCACAAGATTTTCGGTCTCATATTTGGCAGTGAGTACCACTATCTGTTTTGACTGGCTGCTAGTTGGAGCCTCTGAGAGAAGAATTAGCTAAGCTCATGTCTACAAGAATAGTGCAGTATCATTAATAGTGTCAGGGATTGACTCTCTTCCATAGTGTGGGTCTCAAGTTGGGACAGTTAGTGGTTAGTCATTTCCTCAAATTTTTATTCCTGCTCATCTTGTAGGCAGGGTAAAATTGGGTCAAAAGTTTAGTGTTGGGTTGTTGCCCCCCTCCCTTCAGTGGAAGTCCTGCCTGACTATGGGGGGGTGATCTCTTCAGTCTCCATATCCCCCACTTCTTGGATTCTCAGCTAGATTCACCCCATATTCTCAGGAATCCTACCCCATCTCAAGTCTCCAGTTTGTTCTGGAAATTCCCTCTGCTGTGGGCTTCCTTTCTCTGTTCCAATTCTATTGCCTCCTACCCTTGCTTCCCCCACACCAGATTCCCACCCTCATTCTGATCCCCACCTCCTTTCCCACCCAGTTACCTCTCTTCATCTAATTCTGATGTATATTTTGTTTCTGGGAGGAGAATGCTATAGTTGCTAATTTTTGTATTCATTAGCCAATCCTTCCTAAGCACTAATATTTGTACAAGAAAAAGGTGGTTCTTTTCATAATCTGTCCCTGAGGAAAAGGCTTTGCCAATTTCACATGGGTCTCAGAGCTTGGTCCTTGGCATGGCTGTGCCCATGTTAACAATACATATTCACACAGGGCTTCATTTACTCCTTCCATATTTGCTGAGGGATTCCACAGCTTCCCATAAATCATGCTCATATAAAGTAATGTTATCTGGTCCCAATCCTGATGGTCTACTCTAGAATAATTTATAGGTAGAGTAATTCTTAAGAATGATGATTTATTATGTATGTATATGTGTGTGAGAGTATTAACTCTTGTGTTTGTTAGATATGCATGTGTGTATTCATAAGTATATCCAGTAGAGTGTGTGTGTGTGTGTGTGTGTGTGTGTATTGAGTGTGCATGTGTACATGTGAGAAAGAGATACAGAAAAAGAGGAGAGAGAGATAGAGCATTTATATGCCATGGCACACATGTAAATATCAATAAATAAGCATAGATATATTTCCACTTAGTAGATATTTTATTAAATGATAATTCAGTAAATTAACTATATTGGACCTAATCTATAAGGAGATATTCAATTAGGAATTTTCTCTACTATTGAAAGAGAAAATGGTTGTAACCATATAGCATCAATATTTAAAAATAAATAAATAATTATAAAGCAACAGATACACTGTGTATAATTAACTTTTGAAATTTAATCTGCAAGCTAATATTTGTTGGGGTATGTTGAAAGCTGCTTGTATTTTGTTGCTAATTATTGGTCGCAGAATCTGGTTGTTGCCCTTTGTTGTGCAACCCTTGCTCTACCTAATTTGGAGTTGAATGGTTGAATAAATGCAGCAGCCTAGGTTGGTCAGAGAGAGAGGGAGGTGGACCAAAGGTTGGGAGAGCTTTTTAGGAGCAAAGAGTTGATGGGAAGAAGAAGCCAGGAAGAGGAGGAAAGACAAAACATGTCATAGGTTAGATGGAAGAACATCATTCCTCATCACCTGGAACATTGGCATAGCTTGAAGAAAAACAGCCCAGGGGACATTATATACATATATATATATATATATATATATATATCCCAAATAAAACATTATAACATGTGCGTGTGTGTGTGTGTGTGTGTGTATAGATTGCACTATCCTGGGTAAAGATAGTTAAAATCTATCAAGTGTCTCAATGTGATCATTTATAATGGTGGGTTAAGGATTAACACTGCCAATCAATCAATTATAATATAAATACTGGAAATAGTTTAAATAATTATTTCAACAAGTATTATTTATTTATGTTTTATATGACAAGCTATTAACAAATGGTCAATAAAATGTAACTTGGATACAAGAATTGTCTTACTTCATATCTGTGTGACCCCATGATCATAGTTACCATTCTTTGTAATATATCTCTTGAAAGACTTCAAATCAATAAATTATGAGTCTTTCTTAGCACTCTGAGTTGAATACTTCTAAATTAGAAATAGAACAAATACATATGGTAATGATTTTCACCTTTTTCTTTTTGATGTTGTTAGAGGTAGAACCAAGTGTCTCATATCTATTGGTTAAGTACTCTGCTAATACAATAAATCTTAGCAATGTGAATAATATTTAACAAACTTCAAAGCAATCCTTATTTGTCAATATACTTATTTTGAAATAACAGGAACTATAGACAGGAATATCACCAGTAGGTTACACAAGATGGAAATCAGAATCTCAGGCATGGAAGACTTGACTGAAGAAATCAATACAACAGCCAAAGAAAATGAAAAATTTAAAAATATTCCTCACCTGTAACATCCAAGAAATCAAGAAGTCAAAGAAAAGATGGAACCTAAGAATTATAGGAATGGTTGGAAGAGGAGACTCCCAACTCTAAGAACAAGAAAACATTTTTAACAAAATTGTGTTTCCTAAATGTAAAGAAAGAAATGCCTGTAAATGTCCAAGAGGCTTACAGAACACCAAATAGATTAGACCAGAAAATTAATTACTCATGACACATAATAATTGAAACTAAAAATGTACATGACAAAGAAAAAAATATTAAAAGGTATAAGGGAAAAAGGCCAAGTAACATATAATGACAGACCCATCAAAATCACACATGACTTCTCAGAAACTTTGAAAGTCAGAAGGCCTGGGCAGATGTCCTACAAGCCCTCAGAGACCACAGGTTCCAGCTCTGGCTACTACAACCAGCAAAATTTCCAAATCACTATAGATGAAGAAAACAAGATATTCCATGAAAAACTCAAATTTAAATAATGTCTGTCCAGAAATCCAATCCTAAAGAAGATCCTAGAAAAAGAACTTCAACCCAGAGTAGAAAACTACACCCAAGAAAACACAGTAAACAAATAACCCACTGCAGCAAAACCAAAAGAAACACACTACCACCACATACACCAAAATAACAGGAAACAGCAATCAATGGTCATTAATATCTCTCAACATCTATTAACTCAACTTCTCAATAAAAAGATATAGAATTACAGAATGGATGCAGAAACAAGACCCATCATTCTGCTCCATAAAAAAGTGCACATAAACAACATAGATAGACTTTACCTCAGAGTAAAATGCTATAAAACGGTTTTCCTTGTAAGCTATCCCAAAAACAAGCTAGAATATCTGTCTGTCCTGATATAAAATAAATAGACTTTCAACAAAAATTAATCAAAAACTATAGGGAAGTACACTAGACTCATCAAAAGAAAAATTCAACAAGATTGCATTTCAATCCTGAGCATCTATTCCCCCAAAACAAGGACATCCACAATTGTGAAAGAAACATTACTAAAGCTTAAGCCACCCATTAATAGTGGAAGACTTCAACATCATACTGACACCAGTGGACAGGACATGAAAATGGAAACCAAGTAGAGAAATAATGAAACTAACAGAGGTCATGAACCAAATGGACTAAACATATATCTACATGATGTTTCACTCAAAACAAACGAATATACCTTCTTCTCAGCACCTCTCAGAACTTTATCCAAAATTAACTACAGAGTCGGTCAAAAAGCAGGCCTCAACCTATACAATAATATTCAAATAACACCTTGTATTTCATTGGATCACCATGGATTAAAGGTGATCTTTAACAACAGCAGAAATAACAAAAAGCCTACACATACATGGAAACTGAACATCTCTATTCAATTACCACTAGGTCAGGGAAAAAAATAAAGACATTAAAGATTCATAAAATTCAATGAAAATGAAAGCAAAAAATACCAAATGTTGAGGGAAGGTCTAATATCATTGCTTCTGATAGTGTGATTTCAATACTGAGATCTGGTTACCACCCCTTCTGAAGCATTCTCTTGTTTGGTTAATAAAGGGGCTGATGGCCAATTAGCTGTGCAGAAAGAGTATAGGAAGGTGGGACTTCCTGAAATTAGATTAGGAACCCTGTGTTTTACACAGAGGTTCTTTCATTCCAGCCAGGAACAAGAAGAAGAAGGACACACACCATGGGTTAGAAAATATAACCTCGAGGAGGATCCAAGATGGCAGCAGCCGGCGAGGACGTATTTTGATTTCGGGGTCAACAGTCACAGGCGGCAAGTGTTGCAGGACGCTGTACAAAGGGCACGACCCCTCCTAAATCTCACCCAGCTACACAGGGACCACAGAAGATGCCTGGGCAGGACACCCCTTCCAACTCTCTGACACACTAGGAAGCCTCTGGGCCCAGGAATTGGGATAACTCATCCCCCCAAAAGGAGAAATCCCCAGTAAGTTCCAACCTAATACCCAGTCGGCAGATTCAGAAACCACACAGAGATAATCCCCACTCTGCTGGGCACTCCCAGGTCTCACACAGACGATCCAATTATCTGGGAAAGGTTGCAACCCTTGGAATTGAAGTAGCTCCTCTGCAAAGCTCCTTCAGTTCCCAGTCTGTGATCTCACTGGCCAGCTTCCAAGCCTCGGGAGCAGCAAGGCTATTGGAGCTGAACTGCAGATTTATCCCCTACAGGAACCAACCCCAGGCAAATTGTGAGATATTTGAAACTGTCCTATATCAAACTTTTGTACTAGTAAGGGCCATTCCAGCTGGGAATCAGAGCTTACTTGTAAACAGCTCCGCCACCTGAATTAATTAGCTCCCCACTTGGGAGGCAGGACTGAATGACTCACCTTATAGAGGTGGAGTAAGGCAACTCCTACACCACAGTGCCCCCTTTGGACCCAAGTCCAGAAGACAGAAAAAAAAAATCCACATGGCTAGAGGGCCGAGACAAAAAAAAAAAAAACAAAAAAAAAAAAAACAGAACAAAATGTCTCCAACAAAAGGAAGCAACGCTATTCCGTCCAGCCCAAACCACCTCACCACAACCTAAACATATGAAAACAATGACAATTCTACATTATGGAAAGTGATAAAGTCACTTCAAGAAGAACTTAAAATTATGAAGGAATTCAAAGAAGCCACAATTCTACAAGTCAAAACAACGAATAGCATCATTAAAGAGCTCCAAGCCAAGGTGACCCAGCTTGAACAGGAAAAGGATAAAGCAATGAAAGATCTCCAGACAAAAACAAGCAAACTGGAGAAGGAAATGTACAAAACGAACACTACCATTCAAGACATGAAAATAGAAATGGAAACAATAAAGAAAACACAGTCAGAGTTAAAACAGGAAATGGAGAATCAAGAGAAGAGAACAGGAACTACGGATGTGAGTATGAAAAATAGGATGCAAGAGATGGAAGACAGGATCTCAGGCATGGAAGATTCAATGGAAGATCTCAGTACAACATCCAAAGAAAATGAGAAGGCTAAAATAATCTCTCACCCACAACATCCAAGATATCAAGGACTCAATGAAAAGACAAAACCTAAGAATTATAGGCAGACAGGAAAGAGAAGACTCCCGACTCCATGGTCCAGGAAATATCTTCAACAAATCATTGAAGAAAACTTCCCAAACCTAAAGAAAGAGATGCCAGTAAAAATCCAAGAGGGTTACAGAACACCAAACAGATTAGATCAGAAAAGAAACTCCTCTCACCACATAATAATAGAAACTCCAAATGTAGAGAACAACGAAAAGATATTAAAAGCTGTAAGAGAAAAAGGCCATGTCACATACAATGGCAGACCCATCAGAATCACACCTGACTTCTCCTCAGAAACTTAAAAGCTAGAAGGGCCTGGACAGATGTCCTACAAGCCCTGAGAGAACATAGGTGCCCAGCCAGACTACTATAACCAGCAAACCTCTCTATCAACATAGAAGGAGAAAACAAGATATTCCATGACAAAATCAAATTCAAACAATATCTCCTCACACACCCAGCCCTACAGAAGACCCTAGAAGGAAAATTCCAAAACAGAGAAGATAACTACACCCAAGAAAACAGAGGAAATAGAAACCTCCACAGAAACTAAACAAAAAAGAAACACAAGACAGCCAGCTATACCAAAATAATGGGAAATAACAACTCCTGGTCACTAATATTAATCAACATCAATGGACTCAACTCGCCAATAAAAAGACACAGACTTACAGACTGGATCCGTAAACAAGACCCATCTTTTTGCTGTAAACAAGAAACACATCTCACTATTGAAGATAAACACTACCTCAGAGTAAAGGTCTGGGAAAAGGTCTTCCAAGCAAATGGACCCAGGAAACAAGCTGGAGTAGCCACCCTAATATCAAACAAAATAGACTTCCAATTGAAGTTAATAAAAAAAGACAGAGAAGGACATTACATACTCATTAAAGGAAATATACACCAAGAGGTCATCTCAATATTGAACATATATGCCCCAAATACAAAAGCACCTACATTTATAAAAGACACACTTCTAAAACTTAAATCGCACATCGATCCAAACACTTTAATAGTGGGAGACTTCAACACCCCACTCACAACTATGGACAGATCATCAAGACAGAAGCCAAACAGAGAAATAATGAGTCTAACAGAGATCATGAACCAAATGGACCTAACAGATATCTACAGAACGTTTCACCCAAACACAAAAGAATACACCTTCTTCTCAGCACCTCATGGAACCTTCTCCAAAATGGACCATATAGTTGGACACAAAGATAGCCTCAGCAGATACAAGAAAATTGAAATAACCCCTTGTATCTTATCAGACCACCATGGAATAAAGCTGGACTTCAATAGGAAAAGAATCAACAGAACGTCTACACTCACATGGAAATTGAACAACTCTTTACTACAGGACCACTCGGTCAGGGAAGAAATAAAGAAGGAAATCAAAGACTTCTTAAAATCCAACAAAAACGAGGACACAACATACCCAAACCTATGGGACACAATGAAAGCTGTGCTACGAGGAAAGTTCATAGCACTAAGTGCCTTCAAAAAGAAAATTGTGACAGCTCATATTATCGAATTAACAGCTAATCTGGGGGAATTGGAAAAACAAGAAGCAAACACTCCCAAGAGGAGCAGAAGGCAGGAGATCATCAAACTTAGGGCTGAAATCAACAACTTAGAAACAAAAAGAACTATACAAAGAATCAATGAAACCAAGAGTTGGTTCTTCGAGAAAATCAACAATATAGACAGACCCTTAGCCAAATTATCTAAAAGACAGAGGGAGAAAACACAAATCAAAAAAATCAGAAAAGAAAAGGGTGAAATAACAACAGACATTGAGGAAATCCAGAGAATATTAGGATCCTACTTTAAAAATCTATACTCCACCAAATTTGAAAACTTAAGTGAAATGGACAATTTTTTTGATAGATTCCACCTACCGAAGCTAAATCAAGATCAAATAAACAGATTAAACAGCCCTATAACCCATAAGGAAATAGAAACAGTCATTAAAAATCTCCCAACCAAAAAAAGCCCAGGGCCAGATGGCTTTAGCACGGATTTCTACCGGACTTTCAAAGAGGAGCTAACACCAACACTTTTCAAACTGTTTCATAAAATAGAATCTGAAAGAACATTGCCAAACTCATTCTACAAGGCCACAACCACCCTAATTCCTAAACCACACAAAGACCCAACAAAGAAAGAGAACTTCAGACCAATCTCCCTCATGAACATAGATGCAAAAATACGTAATAAAATACTACCAAACCGAATTCAAGAACATATCAAAAGTATCATACACCATGATCAAGTAGGCTTCATCTCAGGGATGCAGGGATGGTTCAACATAGGAAAGTCTATCAACGTCATTCACCATATAAACAAGATGAAAGAAAAAACCCACATGATAATCTTGCTAGATGCAGAAAAAGCATTTGACAAAATCCAACACCCCTTCATGCTAAAAGTTCTGGGGAGAACGGGCATACAAGGGCTGTACCTAGAAATAATAAAGGCAATATACAGCAGGCCAGTGGCCATCATCAAATTAAATGGAGAGAAACTTGAAGCATTTCCTCTAAACTCAGGGACAAGACAAGGATGTCCACTTTCACCATATCTCTTCAATATAGTACTTGAAGTTCTTGCTAGAGCAATAAGAAAACTAAAGGACATCAAGGGGATAAACATCGGAAACGAAGAAGTCAAATTATCCCTATTTGCAGATGATATGATAGTATACATAAGCAACCCCAAAAATCCCACCAGAAAACTCTTACAGCTGATAAACACCTTCAGCAAAGTGGCTGGATACAAAATTAATTCAAAAAAATCAGATGCCCTTCTTTATACAACAAACAAATGGGCTAAGAAGGAAATAAGGGAAAGAACCCTCTTCACAATAGCCACAAACAACATAAAATACCTTGGGGTAACTCTAACCAAGCAAGTAAAGGACCTGTACAACAAGAACTTCAAGCCCTTGAAGAAAGAAATGGAAGAGGCTTTTAGAATATGGAAAGATCTCCCATGCTCATGGATATGTAGGATCAACATAATAAAAATGGCCATCCTACGAAAGCAATATATAGATTCAATGCAATTCCTATCAAAATACCAACACAATTTTTTATAGACTTGGAAAGAGCTAGTCTCAATTTCATATGGTACAACAATAAGCCCAGAAAAGCTAAATCAATCCTTTACAATATAAAAACATCTGGAGGTATTACCATCCCAGATTTCAAGCTGTACTACAGAGCAATAGTTGTAAAAACAGCATGATATTGGTATAGAAACAGATCAGTAGATCAATGGAATCGAATTGAAGATCCAGAAATAGACCCACACACTTATGGCCACCTAATTTTTGACAAAGAAGCCAAAACGCACAATGGAAGAAGGACAGCATCTTCAACAATTGGTGCTGGTCCACCTGGATGTCCATTTGTAAAAGAATGAAGTTAGACCCATACTTATCACCTTGTACAAACTTAAGTCCAAGTGGATCAAAGACCTTAACATAAGGCCAGACACACTAAATCTACTAGAAGATAAAGTTGGAGAAAACCTCGAACTAATTGGCACAGGCGACAACTTCCTGAACAGAACACCAACAGCTCAGGACTTGAGATCAACAATCAATAAATGGGACCTCATGAAACTGAAAAGCTTCTGTAAGGCAAAGGACACTGTTATTCGAACAAAATGACAGCCTATAGACTGGGAGAGAATCTTCACCAACCCCACATCTGACAGAGGGCTAATATCCAAAATCTATAAAGAACTCAAGAAATTAAATGCTAGAAACCAAATAATCCAATCAAAAAATGGGGGACAGAGCTAAATATAGAATTCACAAAGGAGGAATCCCTAATGGCTGAGAGACACTTGAAGAAATGCTCAACATCCTTAATCATCAGAGAAATGCAACTCAAGAAGACTCTGAGATTCCATCTCACACCTGTCAGAATGGCTAGGATCAAAAACTCAAATGACAGCACATGCTGGCGAGGGTGTGGAGAAAGGGGTACCCTACTCCATTGCTGGTGGGAATGCAGGCTTGTGCAACCACTATGGAGGTCAGTCTGGCGATATCTTAGAAAACTTGGAATGGCTCTGTCTCAGGACCCAGCCATACCACTTCTGGGTATATACCAAAATGCTTCTTCACAGAATCATAAGGAAGTTTCCTCATCTATGTTTATATCAGCCTTATTTGTAATAGCTAGAAACTGGAAACAACCCAGATGTCTCTCAACCGAAAAATGGGTTAAAAAATGTGGTACATCTACACAATGGAATATTATTCAGCTATCAGGAACAATGAAATTATGCAATTTGCAGCCAAATGGATGCAACTAGAAAAGCTCATCATGAGTTAACTTACCCAGACTCAGAAGGACACATATGGCATCTATTCACTTATAGTAGGATTTTAGCTAAAAAGCAGAAGGTATCAATACTACAAGTAACACACCAAAGGGAACTTGGACATAGACTTCTTATTTTTAATTTTTAGTTATTTTTTATATATTAGTTATATTTATTTTCTATTTTTTAGTGTTTTCTAACTATTTTATGCTTATTGATTTGTTTGTTTAGTAGTTCTCTCTCCCGGGCAACGAGACACTTTTCACTGATGGTACTGCTTCGTAGATCCCCAATGAATAAAGAGGCTCTTGGCCCTCATACGACCTCTCAACTGAGATGAGGGACTGTTATATAAGGACACCCCACCCCAGAGAAATGGGATGGAAGTGTTAGGAGGTAATGAAAAGAAATGAAATGTAATGTTTCACCCTTTTACTACTAGCTGTAATAAACTGTTTAGGATAATTAGAA
This sequence comes from Lophiomys imhausi, assembly GCA_907164525.1. NCBI lineage: Eukaryota > Metazoa > Chordata > Mammalia > Rodentia > Muridae > Lophiomys > Lophiomys imhausi. The sequence goes on along the minus strand of CAJQZJ010018033.1, from coordinate 15,355,643 downwards.
ATGCAAACTAGTGGTTATGCAAGCCGCTCATTCTATTAGGTACTATGACAGCCTATTATAGTTACTTGCTAAGCTAATCAGAAATAAACCTGCTAAGAGACAAGCAACATCTTCTTACCCTAATATAAGAGATAGATAGGGCCTCTTCTAAAACCTCAAGAGATCTGCAGAATATGGCATTCAAAGATGTTTTCTTAACTTTAGATTTTTTTATATCAAGACATATCAACTCCTGATAGCACCTCCTATTCTCCTCCTAGTAGAAGATGAGCATTGAAGAATCTCCAGTGGGAGATGATTGAATTTGTTACAAGCCTATCTCTTGGTAGGAAAAGCCCCTTGCTCCTACTGGAAGCAGGTAAGTCGACAGCCTAACTCTGCCAAGACAGGGTAGATAAGTCCTTCATAACCCTTGCTCTACAATCAATGTCGGTCAGAGAAGCGGGGTCAAACGACTGAAGAGCGATGGTGTAATGTTTGGAGAGAAAATCGGAACTGTCCAGTCAGCCACTGGTATGTCATTTTTTAGGTTGGGAAGCTGCAGACCCTGTACTTCCTATAAAATCAGATATATTTATCCCTCTCAGGTCTCTGAGATGATTGAAGAACAGATAGATAGAGTCTCATAATTAAATTTTGAGTTGTTTAGGAGTCAATAGATTGTTATACATATAAGAAGATACTTTGAAAATTGTGTTGCAATTTGTATGAATGTTGAGTTAGATATAGAACTTTAAACTCATGGAGATGGTTAGATAGCAGAATGTTAAAGTCAGGTACCAAATACATATGGATTGGTCATTGGGAATGTATGTTAAGCCAAATAACCCTCATAACTGTGGCCTAATTACCTCTGTTGTACTGTATTGTATTTATTATTACAAGAGTAAGAGCCATTTGTTTGACTGAAAGGAGAAACTCTAGGGGGAAATAAGATATACCTTAAACTTAAAAAAAAAAAGGGAAGAGGATGGGGGGGTTGAGTGTGGGAGCGTGGGACTGGAGGGGGAATAGGGAGGGGACTAAGATTAAGATGTAACTTGAAGAAATAAAAAAGAAAAAATAACCTCATTCCACATGGCCAGGATATTCGGCATAGCATGGAGAATGTCAATCCAAGGGCCTATGTATATATGTGGTTGTATTTGGGAAATAGAATTATGAGCTATCTTAGATGGGCCAAGATTGCTCATTCAGGCCACGTCTTGTTAAAATCCACTTGGTGTCTTTGTGTGCTCATTTATAATGGTGGGTGAAGGATTAATGGCTGCCAGTCAGTTAACGATAATCTAAATATTGGTAAACGATTTATTTTATTATTTCTACACCCACACTCATGGGACACAATGAAATTAGTGATAAGAGGAAATTTCATATCACCAAATGCCTCCAAAAAATTAAGATAGCTCATATTAGCAACTTAAAAGCACAACTAAAAGCTCTAGAAAAATAAAACAACAAACACTCCCCAGAGGAGCAGACTGCAGGAAATGATCAAACTCAGGGCTGAAATCAGTAACTAAAAAAAAAAAAAAAAAAAAAAAAAAACAGAACAATACAAATAATGGATGAAACCAAGAGCTGGTTCTTAGAGAAATAAACAAAATAGACAAACCCTTGACCAAACTAACTACAAGACAGAGAGAAAATATCCAAATCAACAAAATCATAAATGAAAGGGGGAAATGGCAACAGATCCAGAGGAAATCCAAAATATGCACTCTACAATTAGCTGAGGAATCATTTGGGTGTATACCCAGAAGTGGTCTGGCTGGGTCTTGAGGTAAAGCTATTCCAAGTTTTCTAAGATATCACCAGACTGATTTCCATAGTGGCTGTACAAACTTGCACTCCTACCAGAAATGGAGAAGTGTTCCCCTTTCTCCACAACCTTGCCAGCATATGCTGTTATATATCCAAATGATTCCTCACCAAATCACAAGGAAGTTTCCTCATCTATGTTCATAGCAGCCTTATTTGTAATAGCTAGAAACTGGAAACAACCCAGATGTCCCTCAACTGAGGAAAGGATTTAAAAACTGTGGTACATCTAACAATGGAATTCTACTCAGAAATCAGAAACCATGAAATCCTGCAGTTTGCAGCCAAATGGATGGAACTAGAGATCATCCTGAATGAGCTAACCCAGACTCAGAAGGATGCACATGGCATCTATTCACTTATAATTGGATTTTAGCCATATAGTACAGGATAACTATACTACAACCAATGCATCAAGGGGAACAGAAACATAGACTTTGTTTTCTACCATTGAGACACTTTGCCTTAGTGGTGCTACCTTGTAGGCCCCCAGTGTATGAGGAAGCTCTTGGGCCTCATATGACTCCTGAACTGAGGCAGGGGACAGTTATGTAGAAACACTCCAGTCTGGAGGAGTGGGTTGGAAGGGATAGTGTGTAGAGGGTGGGAGGGCGAGATTGGGATAGTTGGAAAGAGAACACTGAGATGGAGATGTAACCTGAGTAATAAATAATTATTTAAAAATATGTACTCTACAAAATTGGAAAACCTAAGTGAAATGTACAATTTCCTGATAGATTCCACATACTAAGGTTAAATCAAGATCAGCCAAACAAATTTAACTGTTTTATAACCCTAAGGAAATAGAAGCAATCATTAAAAACATCTCAACCAAAAAAAAAAAAAAAAGCCCAGACCTTCAAAAAAGAGCTGACACCAACAATCCTCAAACTCTTGCACAAAATAGAAACAGGACCAACACTGTCAAACTCCTTCTAAGAGGCCAGAGTTACCCTGATACCTAAACCACATACCTACTCAACAAAGAAAGAGAATTTCAGACCAATCTCCCTTATAAGCATACATGTAAAGATACTCAATAAAATACTTGCAAACTGAATCGAAGAACACATCAAATGGATCACACTCTGTGATCAAATAGTCTTAATCCCAGGGATGCAGGGGTTGTTCAACATATGAAAATCCATCCACATAATCTCACAATATATAAGCTGAAAGAAAAAATCCACATGATCATTTTATGACCGTAACTAAACATAATAAAGGCAACATACAACAAACCAGTAGCCAACATGAAATTAAATGAAAAGAATTTTAAAGAATTTCCACTAAAATCAGGTACAAAACAAGGCTGCTTATGATCTCAATATTGTTTCATCGTAGTACTTGAAGTTCTAGCCAGAGCAATGAGACAACTAAAGGAGATAAAGGGATACATATTGGAAAAAATAAGTAATGCATTCCTATTCATAGATGATATGATAATATACATAAGTGACCCCAAAATTTCCACCAAAGAACTCCTACATCTCACAAACACTTTCAGTAGACCTTCTTTACAGAAAATGGGCCAAAGAAATTAGGGAAACAACAACCTTCACAAAAGCCACACATAATAGAAAATACCTGGAGGTAACTCTAACCAAGCAAGTGAAAGTCCTATACAACAAGTAATTCAAGTCCCTGAAAAATGAAATTGAAGAGGATATCAGAAGATGGAAGATGGAAAGTTCTCCCATGTTCATGGATAGGTAGGAACAAAATAATAAAAATGGCCATCCTAACAAAAGCAATATACAGATCCAGTGCAATTCCTATAAAAATGCCCAACACAGTTCATGACAGACCTTGATAGAGCATTCTCAACTTCATATGAAAAAAAAAAAAACTGAATAGTACAAACAAAGAGCGTCTAGTGGTATCACCTCCCTGATTTCAAGTACTACAGAGCTATAGTAATAAAAACGGCATGGTACTCACATAAAAACAGATTAGTTGACCAATGGACTTGTATCCAAGACCCAGAAATAAACCAACACACCTACAATCACTTAATTTTTGACAAAGAAGTCAAAACCATACAATGAATAAGGAAAGCCTCTTCAACAACTGGTGCTGGTTTAACTGGATGTCAACATGTAGAAGAATGAGAGTAGACCTTTATTCATCACCTTGTACAAAGCATAAGTCCAAGAGTATCAAAGTCCTATAAATAAAACTGAACACTTTGAATCTAATAGAAAAATTGGGAAAAAGCCTCGAATTCGTTGGCACAGGAGGCAACTTCCTAAACAGAACACCAATAGTTCAGGCTCTAAGGCTAACAATCAATAAATGGGACCTTATTAAAATAAAAAGTTTCTTCAAGGCAAAGGTAATTTAATTAGAAAAAAAATGGCAGCCTACAGATTGGGAAAAGATCTTCACCAACCCCACATCTGACAGGGGGCTAATATCCAAAATTTACAAAGAACTCAATATATTAAACAAAAAATAAGTAATCCAGTCAAAAAAATGGGGCACAGAGTTAAAATCAAAATTCACACAAAAAAAGAATCTCTAATGGCTGAAAAATACCTGAAGTAATGCTCAACATCCTTAGTCATCAGAGAAATGCAACTCAAGTTGTCTGAGATACCATCTAACACTAATAAGAATAGCTAAGACCAAAACTCAAGTGACAGCACATGTTGGAGAAGTTGTGAAGAAAGGGAAACATTCCTCCATTGGAGATGGTAGTGTGAACTTGTACAACTACTTTGGAAATCAATCTGGAGATATCACAGAAAACTGAGAATGGTTCTACCTCAAGACCCAACTATACCACCCCTGGGTGTATATTCAAAAGATTTTTCACCAAAACACAAGAACTTCAGCTCAGTTCTGTACAGAGCAGCATTATTCATAATAGCTAGAAACTGGAAACAAACCAGATGCCCCTCAACAGAAGAGTGAATAAAAAAAAGAAAAACAACAACAACAACAACAAAAAAAACCCATAAAACCAAAACCAACCAACCAAACAAACAAAAACAAAAAACAAAACCCTGTGGTACATTTACACAATGGAATACTACTCAGCTATCAGAAACAAGGAAATCATGCAATTTGCAACTAAATGTATGAAACTAGAAAAGCTCATTCCTAGTGAGCTAACCCAGACCCAGAAAGATCTACATGGCAAGTATTCACTTATAACTGGATTTTAGACTTATAGTACAGGATAACTATCCTATAACCAACAGACTCAATGCAACAGGAACCTATCATAACTTTCCTATGAGAAAATTTACCCAGGTACAGATTAAAAATTATGCTGAAACATACAGCAACACATTAGTTGGAGTCCTCAGAGTCCTTTATACAGAGCCACAAGGAACAGAAACACCCAGATGAGACAAGAACATCATATAAAGAGCAACAGAATCCACCAATCTAGGCCCCTAGAGGCTTACAGAGACTGAAACAATAACCAAAAAAGAAGAAGAATGCTTAGACTAGACATAGATTCCCCTATACAAATATAGATGATATGCAACTTGGGCTCCATACAGATCCCCAAGCAAGTAAGAGAGAAGGCGATCTCAGTCATAGACTCTGTTACCTGTTAGTGGGATAATTTACCATAGATAGGCTGCCATGCCATGCCCCAGAGCATGATGAAGCTCTTAGCCCACGTGTAACTGATGAACTGACGGGGGTTGATATGTGGGGCCCCCCTCACCTGAGGAGAAGGACAGGACTGAGGGGGGAAGAGAGTAGGAGATTGGGAGGAGGGAGGAAGTTGTGATCGAGATGTAACTTGAATTATTAAATAAATGTTTAAAGGAATTAAAAAGAAAATATCAGAGCCCCATCTAATAGATAAAGCTTGTTTCAGATGCTGGCTAGAAATTATGCTTTTGAAGAGACCTCTACATTGTAAATAACAAATAGTTATGTCAACCAATATCTTTAACAAACTTAGAATTCCTTTATTTTACTGTATGATATATACGGACAAATTAATATAATTTTTGTTTTTCATATTCAAATCATAATACTTTCTGAGTAAAGCAAAAAACTGAAAGGAATAATTCTTATTTTAATAACCTCATTTATACTAGTTATTTTAACCTTCATTTCCATTCTTTTGCACTTTAAGTTTTATACTCTAATTGATACTAATATATATATATACAATTATTAACTGATAATGTGTTCAGTAATTAATTAATATGTTTAATGTTATTGTAATTATTTAGTATTTTTGTGATTCTTAATCATAAAACTCAAATTTATGCTCATAAAATATTTTAAAGGTCTGTTAAGATAGAAAATAATATATTGATAATTACATAAATGCAGAAGCAACATTTGTAAAGCATTTATGTTAACGAGATTCAAGAATATATTTACCAATGGAATCATTTCTTTTGTAGCATACACTGCATTATTCTTTCCAATATAAATACATGTCTAATTCATCACTTTAAATCAAAATAAAATAATAACACAGGAATAATCTCAATATTTGCTCTGTCATTATTCCCATCTGGTGTTCTTAGAAAATTGTACTCACAAATACTGTTATATATGAATATACATAATTTGTTATTTGAATTCCATTTTATTATTTTTAATGGAATTTACATTATTGATTCCATCAAGTTATAGAAAATATTCACTTTGATAGAAAATTCCATGCTTTCTGGTATGATATGAAATATGTTTCAAATATATTACTACCTTTATAATTTTATAATAATTAGTGATTGTGTCAACTTAACCCAAATTTAAGCATATCAGGGTAGAGGGAATTGCAATTGAGAAATTGCCTCCATTACATTGTCCTGTGGGTATGTATGTCAGACATCTTTCCTGACTAATGAGGGATATAGAAAGGCCTTTACACACTATAGGCTGTGGCAGCCCTGGACCAGTGGACCTTTGATGTATAAAATGTCAGGTTGAGCAATCCAAGGAAGCAAAAGAGCAGGCAGTGGTCCTATTTGATCTCTGATTCAATTCCTGCCTTGAGTTCCTGTGTTGGATTTCCGTGACGATGGACTATAATATGAAAGTCAAATGCAGTATTTTCTTTCTTAGTTTGCTTTTTTACATATTTTTTATCACAACAATAGAAATAACTAGTTTAGATACCTGAGGAATAGTTTTTCATTTTTGAATTCATGATATACTTTAAAGAAGGAGCCTTAAAGTCTACAATACATATTTCGACCAATAAAACACATACATCTGTCTTTATGAATATTCATAATTATATATGAGTGGCTATAGTGAGATTTTAAGAAAAAAAATAGTTCCAATAAATAGAGAAGACACAGCGACATATTTAGATTAAAATTAGTGGGGGATTTCTACTCATAAGGTAGAAGTCTGGCATTACCGGAGAGCCCCTGAGCTGGGTGCTAAAATGATGGACTCTTCTTTTTTCAGTGGAATCCCTGTATTCCAACTTACCTGAGGAAACCAGATCCTCTCAAGGAGTGTCACCTGGCCCAACCCTTTCCCAATAAGAAACCTGCATTCAGAATACCTGGACAATTCTGAAAATACTTTCCCATGTTAATGAGGCCCGTCAGTGTCTTGGCTGTTAGCCAATGGCATTTGCCTCTGACTCTAGCCTACCTGGAGTTATTCCCCCACCACACTGCCCATAGAATAATTAGGTATTACTTTTCCCTTATTCTGATAGGACAAACACATCCATCTCCATAACCCCTCCCTATTGCCCAAAGATTTAATCTCCTTGATTCCTGAGATAAAATCTCTCCGTTCCTCATCTATGACCTCCTGACCTTAATTATGTGTTTTGGGCTTGGGAAGAAGGAGCTCATCTCTGGATATGCTGCCAGGCTATGTCTCCTAGCACCAGTAGCCAGCTGTCTAATCATGCTTGCATTTTGATCATCTACATTGGTCTCCCCAGTGGCCTCTGAAGTTTTGCAGAGAGTCACTGAGCCTCTACAATTTCTCCTGCACACACGCTGGTTGCCACAGCGCTCATCTGCAGCAGCAGTTGGTGACTGTCCCTGAAGGATCCTCAAACCACTCTGAATCAAGCAGGACTCCCACAGCCACTTAGTTTGTCCAGGGACTCTAGGTCTCTTGAAGCTGCTTATCCCAGCACTGTCAGCATAGTTAAAAGAGGTTTGACCTGCCACTACACTGCAGAGAGGGTTTCTCTTTCTTGCTTGATTAATATCAGGGCTGTAACTGGTCTGGTCTGGCCTGGCCACTTATTTAGGCATGGATCCCGATCCCTGCTCCAGTTTCAAGGAGATTAGAGCTGTGCCTGCTTGCTCTTCAGCTAAGAGAGCTGGTAACATTTTGTCCTATGCAAGAGAAAGCAAGGACTACTCTAACTCTCCTGCTTGCTTATTAGAAGAGCTAACACCTAGAGAAAACCCTTTCTCCTGCTTCTATGGACACCCTGAGGGTACAGATCTCTTGGTCTGTATTTCAGCCATTTCTGCCTGAAGACCAGCTTATTCTGCTCTTTCCAATGGAGGAACATACATTTCTGGCCTGATACCAGACAGAAATCAGCAGCTGGGAATTTCCCACTGCACAGGGACACAGATTGGCAAAAACTTATAGGAAAGAATAAACAAATACCACCATGCTAAATTTAATTTCAAGTTTTCAGTCATCTAAATTTAGAACTGGCCCTCTGAAATAAATTATTTAGCATTCCTCCCATAAGAAATTGTAGATATTGAGAGTTTGTGGAAAATTGATAAGATTGATAGGCAAAATTCTCTGTGATGTATTTGTGGTTTTAAAAAGAAATGTCCTGAAAGGCTCATGTATTTGAACACTTTGGCTGCTATTGGCCCTATGCTTTGAGATTTAGAGACTTACTGGAGAATAGTTTTGTTTTGGGGTAGGTCTGATAGGCTGATTTCAATGCTGAGATCTGGTTACCGCTCTTTCTGGGGCATTCTCTTGATTGGTTAATAAAAATCGCTGATGGCCAATTAACTGGTCAGAGAGAGTATAAGAAGGTGGGACTTTCTGAGATTAGAACAGGAATCCTGTGTTTTACACAGAGGATGAATTCATTCCACCAGGAGGAGACATGGAAGCAGAAGACGTGTTTGTGGTCACTGGAAGGTAATCACAGGCACATGGTGGTTTGGGATTAGGTGATCTGGGTTGACTTAGAGTAGCTAATTGAGAGTGTGCCCAGATAAGGGTTAAGGGTTAAAACATTTAAGGGTTTTGGTGTATTTAATTATTGGGGAATGGACCGCAGCAACTTATAAGCCATTAGTCCAAGCAATCCAGGGCTTTCAGACTTCTGATCTCCTGTTGAACTCTGGTGAATCTCCCGCCAAGCTACCAGTAATTCTATTGGCCTTATATAGCAATTTATATTACTCAACAGATTTTAGGTTACAGGTGGTGTAGGCCACACTTGGTCTGGGGCTCTGTCCCCAGGATAAATCAGGCCACAAGTTAAGGTGGACCAGGCCCTTTGGCTGATATCCTTCCAGGGCACCCGCTGCTCTGCTAAGCTCCCATTGTGCCACCACTTCAGAAGACAGCCAGATTCTAATGACTGGTGGTAAACAACTTCCATTGTGAAAAGGGCAGCTCATTGTACTTACTGGAATGCATATTTAAAAGGTATGATTTATTTTTGTCTTTCATATAAATAATTATTCTGCCAAATCTAACATGCAAGGACTTAGAATGGTTTTTATCTGCCATCACAAACTTAATGTATCATTGTTTTGAATCAGGAAATTCAATTGGCAGTGAGAAGTAAGTACACTATCAACTAATTTACACTTGTCTACATCTTCCTCACCATTTCAAGCAGCTGACCTGATAGGACAGTGGAAAGAACATTTGATTATACAGGTAGAGCACTAACTAGATTCCACTTGTTTGTGGAGACAGAGAATCCATAAAGGGGTATATACTCTAATTCTAAACTTAAATAAATAGGATATAGTATATGCTGTTTCTATTGCCAGGACTTTTGGCTCCAGGAATTAAGGGGTAGAAATAAGAATGATATTACTCAACATAAACATTGATGACTTCTAGCATGATTATTTCTTCCTTTTTTATACTTTTATATTCTAATTTCTAGAAGTCTTGGTACTAACCCAAACATTGTCTTGAACTAGAATCTAGAACTTCCTCTATACCACTGTGGGACCCTGATGTCCTTGTGTTAATGTTTAAAAGAGAAGTTAGTGTACTAATAAGCGTGATGGGTCAAGATTCATGGAGACATTAGCATACTCAACATTGAAGCAAAGAAGAACCTGTCTGGGGTTCAGATGATATGATGATACTTCGGGTATCTTTTGTGTTACCATGTCCTATCATTATGGTCAATGGGATAATAAAATCACACAGTCTCCTTAGGATTGTGAATAACTCCAACTTTTCAGGAGTAAAGGAGTCAATAACTATTTCATCTCTAGAACAGATATCATTTGAGAGACTTGCAGAGGGTAGAAGCAATGCAGAATTTTAGTAGAAGTAAGCAGTTATGAACAGCAATGATTGACATGAGAATAACTACTGAAATGATCTGAGTAATGGGATTTTCTTCCTTATTTTACAAAGAATATATCTGTACACATGATATATAATCATGTTCTTTTCTTTATTTTTATTTTTTCATTGTACTATAACATAAATTGAATTAAATTTATTAAATATCTATTATCATATTTAAGTTGTGGACCATTAAAAGAATAATTGTTCCTCAGATGATTTTACCATCTCTTCTGGGAAAAGGAATTAGTGCATTTGTGTTGTAGGTGGGAAATTTATATTATCTTAGGAAGATTTTTGACCTTACTATTGTCTTTATATGGAAATAAAGAATGTCTCAAGATATGGCTTGCACTCAAGATGGAAAAGAAGGGAATTCTTTGGCAATGTCAATTTGATGAGGTTTAGAAATTCCTAGACTATGTACCTCTGAGTCTTTCTGTGAGGATATTTCAAGACTGATTTACTAATGGGAAAAACCCACCCTCAAAGTAGACAGCAATTTCTAATGGACATGTGAAATATGCCTTCCTTCAATTCTGTGTGAAGATCAGTGAGCAGATCAGTCACCATGAATACAAAGCTGTATTGATAACCTATTTGACCCTTGGACTTCCAATGTGAAAATGAAACCAGTTATTCTACACAGCACTTCAGGTATTCAGTGTTGGACCAGAACTGTGGAGACAAGTAATTTCATTTAATCTGTACCTACCAATATTGCTGCCTAACCAGTATCTACATCATATTGTTTAACTACCAAGACCTTGTCATTTAATTAAATTTAATAAATCACATTTTACTTAATTTAATAGTATGTGTATGAGTGAGTCACTAAATGTATATAAAAGTATACCACATGTGTACCTAGAGCCCATGGAGGCTAGAAGAACTTTTGTGATCTTTAGGAAACAGACTTACAGATGATTGCGAGCCACCTTGTAGATACTGCACGCTGAATCACAGTATTCAACAAAAGCAGCAAGTGTTCTTAAACATGAATCTATTTACCTATAACCTCAATCATTTAATATTATATATATATTTTTTGATCTGTTCAATACATGTAATCACCATGAGTACCATAAACTTTCATAAATTTTGCTAACATATTCAAAGTTAACATATTTGAATAAATGTGTCAAAAAATTATGTCAGAAATTCATACTGTCTTGTTGAATGCTCTTAAGTATGTTACATATTATTATTTTTCATTATTTTATTGGTCTTTGCTATAGGATTACAGGCTTTTACACTATATATCACCTACTGAAATCTGATCAGTTATACACTAAAGTAATGTATTAATACTATTACTCTTAGACAAAAACAAGGCAAATTTAATACATTGACATAATGGTCAACTTGAATGTGAAATTGTGCATTCTGCACCAATGTCAAGACATATAACTTGAAGATTCATTTACATTTCAGGAAGGGGCAGATCTAATCATTTCTCTTAAATCATGAAAAAAAGAGCATGAACATTTCAAACTATTTTAAGTAAAATCATAAACAGCATAACAGTAAAGCATATTAAACTTAAAAAACTATAGCATGATTGATAACCAACATATATGAAGTAGTATTTTCATAATATATGTAACTTTTATGTTAATTTTATCTTTTTAAGTTTATATGTAATAAGATGAGAAAAATAAATTCAATTTAGCTGAGTAGTTTCTCATAATGTTTGAAACTCTGAATTTACTTTTGTTGACTGATAGTTTACCCATGACATTTTTACCACTAATGAAAAGGAAGACTTTTCAAATTAACATCATTTGAAAACTTAACAAGATAAATAATCCTAACTCATTCAATGGAAATGAGTAATTATATAGATCAGTGTATAAGGAATAATTAATCATGTAAAAGTAGATAAACATGTGAATTCTGCATTAAGCTGAGTTCACAATATACCACTGCATGCTGCAAAAATATTAATTTGTTAACATTCATATTTTATGATTCTTACTATCCTCTTCTTTAACAAGAAGATAGTAAGAAAACACACTTCAAAGAATTTAATTGGAAAAGAAATGTGTAGATATTATTATAAAGTCCATCTCTTAGGGCAGACACATATCAGCTATATTGTTTTACAATTATCACTATTTTGTCCATGGCATTTCCTTCAAAGCTGACCTGTTATATTCTGGATATGGAATGATCATTTAATCTCTTTTTTAATTTGCAGTTCTATTAGTTTTATATTCAATCTAAAATCTGGTCGTATTACTAACCAGACCCAACTATTAAGATCATTGTGAATATATTTTACATTAACAATATGTCACAAAATATGACAAGTTTGTTTTAGATCCTTGGTAGGATTTAACCAAAATTATTCTATTTATAAGATATAGGTTGGAGACTTCTGTCTTTTGTGAGAGAAGTCCTAATTCACAAAGTATGGAAGCATCACAATTTTCCCAATACCAGTTAGTGTATTTAGACTCCTTATTACATCACTGTAATATTTTAAATGATAATTATGACATAATATAGAGATGGTGAATTCAATCACAATATTCTTGTGAAATAAGAAGGTTGAGGTTCAGACATGTTTGTTAATTGGTGAAGAGCTTGTTTAGCAGTCTAAGTCCAGGTTTGTTGGTCCCTGCCTTTTCCTTGGGAGATGGAGGCAGGGGAAGCAGAAGATCAAGAGTATCCTTGGGTATTCAGTGATACAGAGGCAAGTCTGAATCTGATAAAATTGAAAATTATTATTAAGTGATGTTTATGGTTAATTCCAAACACTGGTTTTGAAAACAAATTATTACAAGGATTGATCCATTTTCTTCAGGCCTTATATCATCATTTGAATTAACTTTAGATTCGGTTCTATTTATATTTTCAAATTTTAAAAGTAGAGATTGCATTAACATATTACAAGTATAAATTTAAACACATTCATAGCTGGAAATTTAAACGGGTTTTTATTAATAAAATCATTCTGAAAACTATTAAAATGTTTCAGTGTTAGACAGCAGAAAATTGAACAGTTACAAGGAAAAACAAGGAGAAAGTGAAGCCATGGTTCTTTTGTTCTTTTCCTAAAGAACAAGGAGAAACATAGCATTTATTGTATGAAAGTAACATTAGAATCATTAAGGAAGAGAAAAAGAAAATCATTCAGAATAAGAATTTCATCAGGTGCTTAAAGAAGTAATTCATGTAATAATTGCTCACTCATTTCTCAACTTATTATCTGAAACTATTTACACCATCAAGGAAGCCTCATTCAGATTTGGAAATTCAGTGTTAATATTTCAAGCCAAAAAAAGAAAGAAAATGGGAAAGTAAAAAAAAAATTACTCTTAAGAGGCTCAAATTTGGTATTTTCTGCTGAGAATTATATGAAAGAAGGAACAGATGCAAAACAAAAATCTAATGTGGTAGACAGTGACAAGAAAGAGTGGCTTATGACTGTCAGTCTTTAGACCAAAGTTAAGACCTAATGAACAAGCCAGATTGGAAAACAGTTGAGGTGAAGAAGGTGTTAGGAGGCCTAACTAAATAAAGTTCATTATGGTACAAAGGAAATATACAAATTATATAAATAGGTTCTTTGTAAAAGCTATGCATATGTCAAAAATGAATCAAAGTAATAATAGCTGGAAATGTTGTAAATAAATGTATAGTGATTCTTTAAACACTAAAAATGAATTTAAAATTGCAGTTAAGTACACAGAGGTAAAACATAGTAAGATCAACTTTAGGCTTTTCTGCAACATTAAATGTCTTAAGACAAGGGCTCATTATCTGAATTTTGTGGGGAAAAAAGCCTCTCCCCTCTGTGACAACATCTGTCAGATCATCTGTGACAAATGAGACAGAGAAGGCACTCATTGACATGCAAGGAGTCTGAAATAACCTTGGCTTTCCTATTGCTGTAATCTTTTCAAGAAAAATAGTGGAAATACTAGCATCAATGTTTCCAGTAATGTAAAAATAAAGCATTCATAAATTAAGTAGACAATGTCAATGACTCTACAACATTTTAAGAAACTTTATGTAAGCAGTACTAACTATGAAACAAGACACCTGTGAATTTTATTTATATAGAAATAAAACATCAACATAATTTGTGAAAATGCTATTTTGCTTTGATACTGTTTTAAAGGACATAGATGATTATATATGAATAAGTGTATATAGAAGAATGATAGAGATCACATTAATAACATCAGGAATGAACTGAATAACTTTTTGGAAGATCTGGTTTTATAATTTTTATTTTTATATATTTATAAGATTTTTAATGTTTATGTATTACTTCAAGTTACATCTCCATCACAGTCCCCTCTTTTCATCCCTCCCAGTCCCACCCTCCTACCTTTTCCTCCTTCTTCAACCTCTCCCACCTATACTACTACTCCAGAATGGGTTGCCCCTACATATCAGCACCCCTCAGTTCAACAGTCATATGAGGCTAAGAGCTTCTTCTTGCACTGGCAGTCATCCCTGATTTCAAACTATACTACTGAGCAATAATAATAAAAACATCATTGTACTGATACAGAAACAGACCCGTTGATCAATTGAATTGAATCGAAGACTCAGAAATAAACCCACACCCCTATGGTCACTTCATTTTTGACAAAGAAGCCAAAACAGTACAGTGGAAAAAGGACAGCATCTTCAACAAATGGTGCTGGTCCAACTGGATGTCCACATGTAGTAGAATGCAAATAGACCCATACCTAACACCTTGCACAAAACTTAAATCCAAGTGGACCAAAGACCTTAACATAAAGCTTGACACACTAAATCTATTAGAAGAGAAAGTGAGGAAAAGCCTCAAACTGAAAGGCATAGGTGATACCTTCCTGAACAGAACACCAATAAAAAATTTTTATTAAAAACAAATTTAAAGTATAAATATATGTAACATATTTTAGTATACAATAAGAAACTTACAATTAAAACAAGCAACAAAAATACAGTCTAAACAAAATTGATGTCTGAGTTATACAGTGATGATTACAGAGGTGTGCCCAAGGTGAAGTCTGGCCAGTTAGCGTTTATAAACTGTTCCCATTGAAGAGCTCCTAGTCTCTTACATTGTATCTAGGTCTCTGGTTAGACAGAATATCATGAAAAGAAGGAAGTATGATAAAGCTAATCTTCTCAGATCATTATGACCAGATAATACTGAGAGACAAAAAGCAGTATTCCAAATGATTCCTTCCATAGAATGTCCTTCCGCTGATCTACTTCTAATTGTTGAGGGTTTACAAACCCCACATAATGCCTGAAGTTAATAGATAAGTCATCAAGATATGAAAACTTAGGAGATTAATATTTAATATCCAGGCTATAACATGTGTTAGTGTGATATATTCTTATGATCATAAAATTAAAACTTGAGTGTGAATTGAAATTAAGACATTAGAATTTTTTATATTTTTTGTTTATTTATTACTTGAAGTTACATCTCCACCACTCAGTCCCATATCTCCACCCCTCCTGGTTCCACCCTCTCACCCTCTCCCCCCTCTCCCACCTATACTACTCCTCCAGAGTGGGTTGCCCCTACATATCAGCCCCCCTCAGTTCAAGAGTCATGTGAGTGTTAAGAGATTCCTCTTGTACTGGGGGCCTATATGGCAACTCTATTATGTCAAAGTATCCCACTAAATGGTCAAAAAGTCTATATTCCTGTTCCTTTTGGTGTGTTGGTTGTAAGATAGTTATCCTGTACTACATGACTAAAATCCAATTATAAGTGAATAAATGCCATGTGCATTTTCTGAGTCTGGGTTAGGTCACTCAGGATAAGCTTTACTAGTTCAATCCATTTGGCTGCAAATTGCATAAATTTCTTGTTTTTGATGGCTGAGTAGTATTCCCTTGTGTAAATGTACCACAGTGTTTTTATCCATTCTTTGGTTGAGGAACATCTGGGTTGTTTCCAGTTTCTAGTTATTACAAATAACGCTGCTATGAGCATAGGTGTCCTTGTGGATTGGTGAGGAATAATTTGGCTGTATACCCAGAATTGGTGTGGCTGGGGATTGAGCTATTCCAAATTTTCTAACATATTGCCAGACTGATTTCCATAGTGATTGTACAAGTTTTTACTCCCACCAGCAATGGAGGAGTGTTCCCCTTTCTCCACAGCCTCGCCAGCATGTACTGTCATTTGAGATTTTGATCTTATCCATTCTAACAGATGTGAGATGGAATCCCAGGGTTGTCTTTTGTTGCATTTCTCTGATGATTAAGAATGTTCAGCATTTCTTCAAGTGTCTCTCAGCCATTAGAAATTCCTCCTTTGTGAAATATCAGTTTAGTTCTGTTCCCCATTTTATGATTAGATTATTTGGTGTCTTGGTGTTTAGTTTTGAGTTCTTTTTAAATTATGGATATTAGTCCTCTGCAGATGTGGGGTTGGTAAAGATCTTTTCCCAGACTGTAGATTGCTGTTTTGTTCGAGTGACAGTTTCCTTTGCCCTACAGAAGCTTTCCTGTTTCATGAGGTCCCATTTATTGATTGTTGGTCTTAGAGCCTGAGATATTGGTGTTCTATTCAGGAAGTTGTTATCTGTGCCAGTGAGTTTGAGGCTTTTCCCCAATTTGTCTTCTATTGGATTTAGTGTGTCGGGCATATGTTCAAGTCTTTGATCCACTTGGATTTAAGTTTTGTGCAAAATGATAAATATGGGTTAATTTGCATTCTTTTTACAGTTTACATTCAGGTATACCAGCACCTTTTGTTGAGGATGTGTCCTTTTTCCACTCTACAGTTTTGACTTCTTTGTCAAAAATTATGTGACCATAGGTGTGTGGGTTTATTTCTGGGTCTTCAATTTGATTCTATTAATGAACTGGTTTGTTTCTATATTTGCTTTTTTTATTACTATTTCTCTGTAGTATAGCTTGAAATCAGGCATGGTGATACCTCCAGAAGTTTTTCTTTTCTTTTCTTTTTATTATACAGGATTGATTTAGCTATTCTGGGTTTTTGTTATTCCACATGAAGTTGAGAATTGTTCTTTCAAGGTTTGTAAACAATTGTGTTGCTATTTTGACAGGACTTGCATTGATTTTGTATATGGCTTTTGGTAGGATGACCATTTTTATTATGTTGATCCTACCAATCTATGAGAATGGGAGATCTTTCCATCTTTTGATGTCCTCTTGAATTTCTTTCTCCAAGTACTTGAAGTTCTTGTCATACAGGTCTTTCACTTTCTTGTTTAGTTTCTCCCAAGGTATTTTTATATTGCTTGTGGTTATATTATAGGTATTATTTTTTTAATAAGTGAGATGCCTATTATGTGAAAAAGAGACATTGGAGTTACTTAGTACAAAAATAAATATTGTTGTAACTCATGCTATAGGAGAAATTTTGTAATTGGTCAGGCTTCCTCTATAGAAATGTAATGATCTTCAACTCATAAAAAATTCTATGATGCCAACAGAAAATAATGTTTTCTATCAGATTATGTTATCTGAAATGACACTTTAGGTTATAACACCCCCCTGATTATTAGAAGACTAAAGTAGGTTTATATATTTACAGTAATTCCATATTTAAAATCCACATTATACCAACACAAACTACAGATTGTGTGGAAAAGAAATGATGACTATAATTTAGATTCTTAGGGTTGAGTTTTACTGACATCCTCAGTGATACATAATGTGGTTAAAATCCATGAGAATTTCAAACTATCAAGGATAATGGTATAGTTTAATATGTTCAACCAATACTTTTCTTTTTTATTATTTAGTTGTTACTTCAGGTTACATCTCCATCACAGTGTACTCTTTCCACCCATCCCAGTTCCACCATCCCATCCTGTACCCCCTATCCTTTCCATACCACTCCTCTGGAGTGGAGTGTCCCTACACAAGAGTTCCCCACCTCAGTTCAGCAGTCATGAGGACCAAGAGCCTCCTAATACACTGGGGGCCTACAAGGCAGCACCACTATGGCAAAGTGTCTCATTGACAGGAAAAAAAAAATCTATGTTCATGTTCCCTTTTGTGTATTGGTTGTAGTATAGTTATCCTGTACTATATGGCTAAAATCTGATTATAAGTGAATAGAAGCCATGTGTATCCTTCAGAGTCGGGGTTAGCTCACTCAGGATGAGCTTCTCTAGTTCCATCCATTTGGCTGAAAATTACATGATTTTGTTGTTTTTGATAACTGAATAGTATTCCATTGTGTAGATGTACCACAGTTTTTTAAATCCATTCTTCAGATGAGGGACATCTGGGTTATTTCCAGTTTCTAACTATTACAAATAAGGCTGCTATGAACATAGATGAGGAAATTTCCTTGTGATTCCCTCAGGAATCATTTGAATGCATCCCTAGAAGTGGTATGGCTGGGTCCTGAGGCAGAGCTATTCAAAGTTTTCTAAGATATCCCCAGACTGACCTCCATAGTGTTTGCACAAGTCTGCACTCACACCAGCAATGGAGGAGGGTTCCCCTTTCTCCACACCCTCACCAGCATGTGTTGTCATTTGAGCTTTTGATCTTAGCCATTCTGACAGGTGTGAGATGGAATCTCAGAGTCCTCTTGAGTTGCATTTCTCTGATGATTAAGGATGTTGAGCATTTCTTCAAGTGTCTCTCAGCCATTAGGAATTCCTCTTTTGTAAATTCTCTGTTTAGCTCTGTTCCCCGTTTTTCTATTGGATTATTTGGCTTCTTGGCAATAATTTCTGTTTTTCTTTGTAAATTATGAATATTAGCCCTCTGTCAGATGTGGGTTTGGTGAAGAAGTTTTTCCCCAATCTCTAGGCTGCTGTTTTGTTCGAATGACAGTGTCTTTTGCCTTACAGAAGCTTTTCCGTTTCGTGAGGTCCCATTTATTGATTGTTGGTCTTAGATCCTGAGATGTTGGTGTTCTGTTCAGGGTGTTGTCTCCTGTGCCAAGGAGTTCAAGGCTTTCCCCTACTTTTCTTCTAGTAGATTTAATGTGTCCAGCCTCATGTTAAGGTCTTCGATCCACTTGGACTTAAGTTTTGTACAAGGTGATAAGTATGAGGAAACTTCTGTCTATATCTTAATGGTAAGCTATTCAAACGATGCAAGTATAATGATGCTTATATATTTTGTGGAATTTCCATTGACCAAGTAAACGTACTAAATCTTTAGGATACAGTAGAACATTAACTCATCTACAAGAAAATTATTTCTGCAATAAGTGCCTTTTCATAAAGCAATATATGAAATGCTAAAATAAATACTGGCCCCAACACACAGATATTTGGAGTTTCTCTTGAACTTGTATCATGGACACAAACATCTGTTTTTATTTTCTTCTTAAAATATTTAGTTATTTTAGAATTCCACACATGGCTATAATGCTTATTGAACAAACCCACTCCTGTGTACTTCCTTTCACTTCCTTCTTCTTCTTTCCACAGTTCTCTCCCAACATCATGTGTTCTTAAAAGCAAACACACCCTGAGCATACATTGTAGATATAGGGCCATGTATTTTAGAATGAGTTTAAAGTATCCCAAGAACTGTATCCAGAAAGCCATATCTTCCTAGAATACATCAATTGAAATTAACTCTTAAGCATCAGTGAGACATCATGGACACCTCCTCAGTTACTGGTGGGATTAATATTGTTGTGATCATGTGCAGGTATTGTGTTTGCATTCTCAGCTTCTATGGTTCTTACATAAAGGGTCATGCAATGTTGAAAAATTATTGTTTCATTGTAGTTACCAGGGTTTTACAATCTTTCTGTCCTCTCTTTCATGACGACCACAAGGTCTTGTAGGGGAATTCCATTTATTGCTGGACACTCCACAATCACTTCTCCACACAATAACCAGTTCTGATTCTCTGCGTTACTTATCATTTATGACAAAAAAACAAGCATCTTTAATGAGGCTTGAAACATAAACTTATCTAAAAGTATAAAGTATACTAATTACTATACTAATAATATAATAATAAAAAGTATAGAGAGAAGTAATTAGGAGACTATAACATTATCTAGATTTAGCAGAATAACAGTGACAAGTTCTGTATGGGACTTATGATCTACCTCATTGTGGGTTCTTGTTCTAGGAACAGTGTCAGACATTTATGGCATCTTGTGTAATGGGCCTTAAGGCCATTCAAAAAGAATATGGTTAATCCCATAATTTTCATGCCAAAATTACATATGCTGACAAGGTTATCATTTTGTCATTGACATGAGTAAGAGTATTGATTGAATCTCTCTTTAAGCAGTTGCACATTATTATTGATATTGAGTATTATTAAATCTCTCTATATGAGTTAAATATACTGCTAGCATTATGAAATCCAACCAGTAGATACCAACATTCAAGATTGGTGCCAGATTGACTCTCCAGAACTTATGACTTAAACAAGTGGTATCTTCATCAAAAGACCTTAACATAATGTTCTGGAGAGTAGCCAACAATAACACCCATAGCCTATAATTTGAGAGTCTATTAATGCCATCACCAATAATTTGAATAGAGATAACCCATATTTGGAACCAAATTTTTATTTTGGTAGACTATGATTAGAGGGAGAGATAGTGTTCCCATTTACAAAATAAGTACATATAAATTCTCTTTCACTCTCTCTCTCTCATATATATATATTCTATTGTAGGTGTTTTTCCTGGTTTCCATAAGGTTTTGTCAAAGGTCTTTAGAAGATAATCATTGTAAATGAAGTAACCCATACCAGAAAGACATGTGGATAGAATCTGAAAGTAGGCAAAGTATATCATCCTATTGTGAAAATTAATGACTTCTTAGTAGAAATTGCACATTTTTAATAAGAGGAATAATTTTGATAATAAGTTACAGAAGAAAAAAATAACAAACTGTTATTCATGAAAAGAAGTACTGCATATGTTCAACAGGAAGAATTGTGGAGATTGAAACTATTTAGTTGAATAGTTGAGACATATAGATAGAGGCAATTTATTTGTGACAGTTATAAGACTGCTAAACTGAGAATTGATCTACAGATTTTGTTAACATTGTTGTCAAGTTTTTATTAAATAGATACAACATATTTTTTTAAGTTACTTAATTTCCCCAATAATAAAATTGAAAAAAATTTATAATGTGCACATATTATCAATTTGACAATAGGGGAGAACAACAAAATTGTTTTCTCATGCAAAATCAAGTTGCTATGGAAAGGCATATGAGCACATAAATAATGCAAATGATTAGCATTGATCTCAACATGCCTCTAATCTCCCAAGCACTCAGTAAGTTTTAATTTGGAAAGTTAAGTAGGTTAGAGGTTAAATTATCTCTGATATGTAGGGACACTCCACATTAGAGTAGTGGGTTGGGTGGAAGAGGGAGGAGAGAGAGGGTGTGAGGGCAGAACTGGGAGGGGTGGAAAGAGGGCACTATGATGGAGATGTAACTTGATGTAATAAACATTATAATGAAAAAATAAAAAAAAATATATCTCTCTCTAAGGTTGATGAACATTACAAAGCATCTGTACATAGAAATGAAGCCAAACAGCTGAATGTTAATGCTGTAATATATGGAAAGAAATTGGGAACTGTCCAGGCACCCACTGGTGTCGTTTCTTAGTTTTGGAAGCTGCTGGCCCTGCACTTCCTATATAATCATATATATTTATCCCTCTCAAGTCTCTGAGGTGGTTGAAGACTAGATAGCTAGAGTCTCATGTTAAATTTTGAGTTGTTTAGGAATTAAGAGGGTGTTCTGGATCTAAGAAGATGTTTTTAAATTTTTGATGCAAGTTAGGATGGAAACTAAGTTGGATATAGAACTTTAAACTCATGGAGTTGGTTAGATAGTAGAATGTTAAAGTTAGGTGCCAAATATGTATGGACTGGACACTGGGAATGTATACTAAGCCCTATAACTCTCATAACTGTGGCCTATTTATTTCTGTTGTTTTGTATTGTATTTGTTGTTATAAGAGAAAGAGCTATTTGTTGGACTGAAAGGGGGAGCTGTTGGGGGAAAAAGATATAACTTAAACTAAAAAAAAAAAAAAGAAAGGGTATGGTGGGTTGAGGGGGAATACGGTGGGGGATGGGACTGGAGGGATTTGTAGGGAGGGAATTGTGATTGAGATGTAATTTGAAGAAATAAAAAATAAATTTAAAAAAATAATTAAAAGATTTATTTATTGCTGAGCATGTCGGTGTATGCCTTTAATCCCGGCTCTTGGGAGGCACAGGCAGGCACATCTCTGTGATTTTGAGGCCAGCCTGGTCTAAAAAAATGAATCCAAGACAGCCAGGGCTATTAGACCAAGAAACCCTGAAACTCTGTCCCCCTTAAAAAAAAAAAGATTTACTTATTTAGTGTATTTTTTAAATTATTTTTTAAGAAGAATTGTAGTGCAATTTTATTTATTTTTTCATTTTAAATTTATTTATTTATTGCTTCAGGTTACATATCCATCATAGTGAACTCTTTCCACCCTTCCAAGTACCACCCTCTCACCCTCTACCCTCTAACCCACCCATGCTACTCCTCTGGAGTGGAGTGTCCCTACTTAACAGAGCACTGCCCCAGTTCAGCAGTCATGAGGGCCAAGAGCCTCCTCATACACTGGGGGCCTACAAGGCAGCACAATAGGGCAAAGTGTCTTATTGACAGGATGAAAAAGTCTATGTTCCTGTTCCCTTTGGTGTGTTGGTTGTAGTATAGATATCCTGTACTCTATAGCTAAAATCCAACAATAAGTGAATAGATGCCATGTGCATCCTTCTGAGTCTGGGTTAGTTCACTCAGAATGAACTTTTCTAGCTCCATCAATTTGGCTGCAAATTGCATAATTTCCTTGTTCCTGATAGCTGCATAGTATTCCATTGTGTAGATCTACCATAGTTTTTTAATCCATTCTTCAATTGAGGGACATATGGGTTGTTTCCAGTTTCTAGCTATTACAAATAAGGCTGCTATGAACATAGATGAGGAAACTTCCTTGTGATTCGGTGAGGAGTCATTTGGATGTATACCCAGAAGTGGTATGGCTGAGTCCCGAGGCAGAGCTATTCCAAGTTCTCTAAGATATCCCCACACTGACCTCCATAGGGGTTGCACAAGACTGCACTCCCACCAGCAATGGAGGAGGGTTCCCCTTTTTCCACCCTCACCAGCATGTGCTGTCATTTGAGCTTTTGGTCTTAGCCATTCTGACAGGTGTGAGATGGAATCTCAGAGTCCTCTTGAGTTGCATTTCTCTGATGATTAAGGATGTTGAGCATTTCTTCAAGTGTCTCTCAGCCATTAGGGATTCCTCCTTTTTGAATTCTATATTTAGCTCTGTCACCCATTTTTTGATTGGATTATTTGGTTTCTTAGCATTTAATTTCTTGAGTTCTTTGTAGATTTTGGATATTAGCCCTCTGTCAGATGTGGGGTTGGTGAAGATTTTTTTCCCAATCTGTAGGCTGCTGTTTTGTTCGAATGACAGTGTTTTTTGACTCTGTTTCATGAGGTCCCATTTATTGATTGTTGGTCTTAGATCCTGAGATGTTGGTGTTCTGTTCAGGAAGTTGTCACCTGTGTCAATGATTTCGAGGGTTTTTCCCACTTTCTCTTTTAATAGATTGAAGCCTGGTCACACTAAATCTATTTATTTATTTTTTATTTTAAGAATTTTTTAAATTTTACAGTCCTATCCCCACTCCTTCACTCCCCTCTTCCCAGCCCTGTCCCCCTGCCCATTCCAGTACCACCATACTCTGGCACATCAAATCGCATCAGGACTAAGTACCTCCTCTTCCATTGAGGCAAGAAAGGCACCCCTGCTAGGAAAATAAGCTCCAGAGGGAGGCAACATCATTTAAGTCTGGGATAGACCCTGTTCCACTTATAATGGTGGTAGAAGCATTCCTTGAAATCTCTTTGCTTTACGGTTCAATCTCTTTGAGCTCCCTTGTGTCTGAGTTAATTGGCTATCTGGGTCTTACTGTGGTCTCCATGATCCTTGGAGCTTCCTTAAACCTTCCTCTAACTTTTCCTCTAGACTACCTGATTTTTGATTTTTGCCTAATGTTTGGCTGTGGGTATTTGCATCTGTTTCTAATATCTTGTGGATAAGTCTTTGGATAGCATTAATGTTGGGTTCTTTCCAAATTCCTCTCTCCACTTCTTACATTTATTTTATCTCCCCTATGTAGAGGGATTCAAGGTTCATGCCTTGAGCCCTCCTTGATACTTAAGTTACTTTGAATCTGAGGATTCTTCTATTATACAATACATCCCCAGGGTAGTTTCCCCTTCCTCTGCTCCTCTGAGCCTCTCCTCTCATCTCCCATTTCCCAAAAATCAACATATTTTTTTGCTTCATGTCAGAAAAGAGCAGGCCTCCCAGAACATCAACCAAACTTTGCATAAAAATTGTCAATAAGGTCTGGCACATAGTATGTGATGAGTAGGCAATCCAGTAAGAGAAAATGGGTCTCACAGCAGGCAAAGGAGTTGCAGATAGCCCCTGATCCAACTGGTAGGTATTCTAGAACATCAAGCTACTCAGCTATAACACACATGCAGAGGGCCTAGGTCAGAGGTTCCCTGTTCTGTGGTATATAAGTCCTGGTCATTTGGTTCTGTGGGCCCTGTTCTTGTGGTATCCATGTCTCATCTGGTTCCCCAATCCTTCATCCCTCTCCTCTGCAGGAGCTCTTCCTAATGTTTGACTGTAGAATTCTCCCACTGCTCCCATCAGTTGCTGGATGAAGTTCCTTCTAATCTCTCTGATGAAATTATGCTAGGCTCTGTTTCCAGAGAACTCTGCAGGCAGGAAAAAATTGTAGCTCAAAAATTTTATGTCTGGGTTTGTGACCCAATCCCTCCACATGAGGACTTGCCTGGTTACAGAAGATTGCCAGTTTAGATTTTTTGTCTCCTATTACTATGAGTATTTTCCAGGTTAATATTACAGTATTCACTGCACCACAAAATTCCCATAAATTCCAGTACTTTCTCCCAGTATTTTCTCCTCCCCACCTGATCCTTCATGTCCCCAACCCTACCCATCTCCATGGGTGAAATATATTCTATTTCCCCCTCAAAGGAGATCCTTGCCCCCCTATTTCACATCCCTCCGTGGCCCTGTCGATTGTAGCGCAATTATCTTTTATTTTACAGCTAATAAAGTGAGTACATACCATGTTAATCTTTCTGGGTCTAGGTTACCTCACTCAGGATGATTTTATTTTCTAGTTCTTTCCATTTGCCTTCTAATTTTATAATAACTTTGCTTTTAACTGGTGAGTGATACTCCATGCTG
This sequence comes from Lophiomys imhausi, assembly GCA_907164525.1. NCBI lineage: Eukaryota > Metazoa > Chordata > Mammalia > Rodentia > Muridae > Lophiomys > Lophiomys imhausi. The sequence continues at coordinate 15,330,086 of CAJQZJ010018033.1, read as the reverse complement.
TAAATCTACCACATTTTCTTTATCCATTTTTCAGTTGAGAGAAATCCAGGTTGTTTGTAGTTTCTGGGTATTATGAATAAAGCTTCTATGAACAGAGTTGAGTAAGTTTCCTGGTGGTAGGATGGAGTGTCCTTTGGGCACATGGGAGGAGTGGTATAGCATGTCTTAAGGTAGATCAATTCTCAATTGTTTTTGAAACTGCCATATTGACTTCAAAAATATGTAAATGAATGTGCACTCCCACTAGCGGTGAAGGAGTGATCCCCTTTTTTCACATCCTCACCAGTATGAGTTGTTCCTTGTGATTTTGATCTTAGACATTCTGACAAATGTAAAATGAAATATCAAAGTTGTTTTGATTTCATTTCTGATTATTAAGGATGTTGAACATTTCCTTTAGTGATTCTTGGACATTTGAGATTCCTGTGGTGAGAATACTATGTTTTAATCTGTACCCAATTCCTAATTGAATTATTTAGTTTGTTGATGTCTAGTTTCTTGAGTGATTTATATATTTTGAATATTAACCTTCTGTTAGATGTGTAATTGGTGAAGGCTGTTGATGATGTCCTTTAACTTACAGAAGCTTTTCAGTTCCATATTGTGCTGTTTTATTTTGATCTTTTTTTTTCTTTCCCTTTCTTTCTTTCTTTTTTTTTTTTTTTTTTTTTCGAGACAGAGTTACTCTGTGAATTGTTGGCTGTCCTTGACTTATATTGTAGCTTTACTTTGCAGACAAGGGCAACCATGTTCTCACAGATATCTACCTTCCTCAGTCTCCCTCCCAAGTGCTGAGATTAAAGGTGTGCACACCACACCCAGCAAATAGACAGCTGTGAACTGCCATGTGGGTGTTGGGATTTGAACTCAGGTCCTTTGGAAGAGCAGCCAGTACTTGAAACCACTGAGCCATATCTTCAGCCCTAATTGTTTATCTTAATGAAAGCCCTCTTTAACTTATTATATTGTCCTTCTCAATTGCCTTAAGGAGTTTATATAAATACATTTATTCCATAAATGTTACCTTTGCTCACAAAATGTAAGTGCAAAGTTATTTTCTCATTCATAGCAACTATGAGTTGGGGCTAAAGCAAACCATTCCTTGTGGTGTTAAATATAATTGGGGGTAGATTGAGTAGGGTCTGGTTTGGATATGTAATCCTCCTCCCAATATTATATGTTTTCATGTTTATATGATTGATACTTTGCTGTTGGTTCTATTGAAATACGAATGGATTATGAGGTTGGCAGTCTCATTAATGTGCTAACCCAAAGACAAAAATCATAACTGAATTAGCTATTATAAAGTTAGTACTTGGACGAAACAGATGGTGCTGTTATAAAACTCAAGGTCACCAGACCTCCCTCCTCCCTCTGTATCACTGTGACTCTCTTGTTTTCTATAAACATTAGCAATCTGCTCTACATGTGTCTTGTCTTGCTGTTCTCCACTTGAATCCAGAAGCAACATGAACAATTTACCAGGAATGAAAACATCTGAACCTGTGAACTAAATTATCCATATCTTATATATACAGATCTTTATCTTGTATACTATCCTGCTTTCATTTTCTTCTAGCAGTTTAGGTGTTTCCAGTTTCATGCTGAAGAAAAGACAGCATCTTGAACAAATTATTCTAAGAAAATCAGATGTCTACATGTGGAAGAATGAGATTGGACTATGTCTGCCTTTCAACATAAAAATCAAAATAAAATAAACCTTAGTAAAAAAGATAGTGTAAATTTTTCCCAGGAAGGATATGCTTCTTCAATTCAAAAGACTTAACCTGCAAACATAAAATGTTTTAAATATTTTCTTCTACTCTTCATAACTATTAAATCTCTAGTTATAAAAATCTAAAAATAATATATTTATAATAATTATTTACTTAAATATATTTTCTCTACAATTATGAACATGGAAGAATTTCTATTTTCTTACTTAGACAATTATAGTCTCACTAAAAGTAGTAGAGATAGATGCTCCAAAGTACTGAAAGTAATTGGTAACTGTTCAGGCAGCCAGTTGTCTGTCATTTCTTAGTTTTGGAAGGTGCTGACTCTGCACTTCCTGTTTATTCAGGTATATTTATCCTTCTCAGGTATCTGATTTGGTTGAAGACTAGATGGTTATAGTCTCAGAGTTAAATTTCAAGTTGTTTAGGAATTAAAAGGATGTTCTAGGTCTAAGATGATGTTTTTAAGTTGGTAATGAAAGTTAGGATGGAAACTGAGATACTTATAGAACTTTAAATTCATTGAGATAGATAGACAATAGAATATTAATATCAGTTGCCAAATACATATGGACTGGGTATTGGAAATGTATGTTATATTCTATAATTTTCATAATTGTGGCCTAATTGTTCTTATTAATTTGTATTGTATTTACTGTTATAAGAAAAAGAGCCTGTTATTGGACTAAAAGGGGGAGCTGTTGGGGAGAAAAAAGATACACCTTGAATTAAAAAACAACAACAAAGAAGCAGATAGGAGGGTGAGAGGCAAAGTGAGGAAAAGGGGGACACTAGGAGGGGGAGGAGAGAGGGAACTTTGAAATATAACTTGAATAAATAAATAAATATAAAAATCATCTTTACAGAAAAGTAGTCAGAGGGCAGAATAGCAATAGAAAATCCTCAGACACAGAACAGAATTTTGGGCAATTCCAAACATATTGACTATGGAGAAAGAAGGCTCTTCTGTGTAGTTAGACTGATCCTGGATCTCAGAGCTACATTATTCCTGAGAACTTTAACATGGCATTTCACTATCCTTTTCAACATTCTTTCCACCTATTCTTCTAGCAACTGTATTTACTTCTTTTACTCAGAGAGTAGGAGAAAATTGGAGAAGTACCTTTTGTGAAGGTCTGCCATAGCTAGGTAAACAAACTTATTTATTTTTTTTAATTTCTCTTCTAATAATGTGAATGTACATGTGTGTGTACCAATGTGTGCTTCCATAAGATCAGATGCTCAAGGAGACAGAATCCATAAGAAGTCACTAAAGCTCCTGGAGCAGAACTTAGGGGCATTTGTGAGCCAATGAGCATGGGGTGCTGTGAGCTGAACCTGCATCATTTATAAGAGAGTAAGCTCTTTAGAGTACATTCCTCTCTCTAGCCTGGCAGTGAAGTTCTTAGGAAACTAAATACTCTCCAGATAAAATTAGTGAATTTGAACTTAACTCTTCCTCCATTCCTTCCCCTTCTCATTTCCTTTTCTGTAATATGTCTGCTTATTTGCCCACCTGTCTTATTATGGAAGATACAAATATTTATTTCTTGTAATGATTGATATATTACAAGAATTCATTATGCATGGAGATACTTTTCACTAATTGCTAATGTATATTTTATGCCTAATAATTAGATAATATTGTAGATTGGCTTATTCAGTACTCTAAAAGCTCTATCAACTAGAAATAGTTCATTCAATATATCTTATTTTATAAATTAACTACCTGAGGTAACATACAGTACTTTGTCAAAGAAGCATAAGGTTCTGGAAATGAGTTGTGATTATGTCAAGGTGCAAACTCTGTTATGAACATCATATTCCAACTGTGAATTCTGATACATTTTCTCACATGTCAACCCTGTTGACTCTGACACACACAAAACAATCTCTTTGCTATAAACCTAGCAAAAAATGTTACTCTTCTTTCCCTAATACTATTTAGCACAATACCTCTTTTCAACTGGACTGTCTCCTTGGTAGTTTATTGGATTTCATTTTCATATTAGGAATTAAAGTTTGAGACCTGATAATGTACTTAAGTTACATGTTTGTTAACAGACTTGTCATATATCAATATCCAAGTAGTTTTTGTGAATGTTTTAAAACTATGGAAGCAAAATATTCTGTGATACACTTTACAAACATGAAAAAATTGAAGAGGTAATGATCAAAATTATATGAAGGGCTGTGAAAACAGATAATGATAAGGAGGATTTTTCATATTTGAGACAAAAAGTTAATTCACACCACCAAATATAAAAATTAATATAAAAATATACTACTTTTATTGCTACCATAAAAACCTGTGCATACCTACAAATGGTGAGTGTTTGAGTATAGGGAGTATTTACATTTAGCATAGTGAGATTTACAAAAGACAGGAATCTTCTACATTGAGAACAATATTCTCATTTGTTTGCAACAGGACTCAAAAGAAATTGCAAGACTTGTCAAGGACTGCAAAAGCAGTGTCCTTTAAGGGAGTGGTGGCAGAGCCCATAAAGGGTATGAGAGACAGAGGTGTGAAGCAGACCTGTGCCAACTGTTGGCACTGAGGCCATGCTGACGGAAAAAAAAAGAAACAGACTTCAAGAAGGCATGCACTAACCAGCCCCTGGGCGGCACAGCCCTGAGGCGGTAAGAATTGAGCTGTTGGGCCCCACTCCCCATAAACAAAGACCAGCCAAGGAGATAGGAGGAAAAGGCTGAGAAAAGGCTGCAGAAAGGCTGCATCTGCCACAAGTAATCTTGGGCTGGCACAAGAGGCATGGCATAGGACCTGCTCAGAGAAAGTTCATTAGCACTGGATGCAAAGGAGAGTGGGGTGAAACCGAACCTTTTTAATTATTCAATATGTATTTATTGATAACTATATTCACTTACAAACTTTCACTTAACTACTAACCCTAAGAATGACTACAACCCCTATTACTTAATCACCAAACCTACTGATAACTATTACAATAATTTTCATAATCTTTTAGAAGGATACAGTCTCTGGAGCAGGTCCTGAGTCATCAGGAACAGTCCTTGGGGTAGACCCTTTAATGCACTTAGCATTCTTTCTTCTGGAATATCTCAGACATAGATCCGTCAGGGTAAATTAGCTATGGCGGCTTCACCTTAAACGAGGCTTGAGGCTTTCTTCTCTCTGGGAGACCTCAGACGTCTGTAAGCTAACTTATTTCCTTTGTATAGAAAATCTGCAGCTCTGCCTCACTCTTTAAAGCTGGCCACAGTTCCATTCAGGCCACTGTTCAGACAGGTCAAACCCCTCTAGGAAAAAGCTGAGCCACAGAGTTTAGTCCTTGGCCTTTTGCTCTCTTGCTGAGGCTTTCTCTGCTCACCAGCGTCTGTCTGTCTGCCTCAGGGAGATCTGTTCTTCAGTCCACCAGCACTTTCTCCATCAGAGGTTACAAACTATTCATTGTAGTTTCTAGCCTGAGGACTCTCTAGCATTGGAGCTCTCTAGCTCCAATATCATTGTATTTACAATAATATCAGATCATAAATAAATACCACTAATAATTGTTATAAAATCATAAATGTTGAAAATACCTAACTTTGAGTTATTCTAAATTCAGTTATGTAAGATTTAAAGATAGTTTTCATGTATTATTAAGTAACATCAAGAGTTGGGGTTACCCATTCAGTACTGTTCTGTGTAATGGTGTGGTACTACTCTTTACCTAAAGAGAAGAATTTAACAAATCATTTAATTTTTGAAAATATTTCTTCTGTCTTGAAAGGCAGGTTTATAAGTATCTAATAACATTTATAATTTTTATAAATTTAAATTTATAATAATGTTATAATATTTAAATTATAAGACATGTTAATATTATTACCTAATAAAGTGGCCAATAACAATAAACTATTAGTTTTTATGTAAGACAAAATTTTGTGTGAAAAAGAGTGTTTAATATCAAAACATTTGACACACAACATTTATTTAGTCAGTAAGTAAGGTATTTCAGCTTTTAAAATATACTTGCATATTTGTAAGTTATACTTCAAGAAAACTACATGAATATTTTAAATAAAAATACATTTGTAATAGCATATTAAAATACTTAAGATATACATTTATGTAGCATAACTTATAAGTACAAGTTATATTTTAAAGTATATGTTTTAGAATCTCTGATCAGAAAATAGCAGTTACTAAAAAAACATTAAATTTGCATTTAATAATAACAAAGTCTTTGATATATAATTAAAATATCATTTTTCTCACATTACTTGGTATTTTTAAATCCATGCTGATTATACCATTATGTTTTAATGCTCAACACATTTTTTTGGCAAAGTTTTGAGGAAAAACCCAAATGAATTCACTTCAGTGTAAATTACTATGAAGCAGACAAAAATAAGTGTATGTCTATGTACTGAGTACTGGAGCCCAGGGGCACTAGATCTGTGTGTGGAAAAACAGCAGGATTTTTCAGTAAAAGAAGGAGGCCGATGAAAAACTTGTGATCACAAAACAGAAAAGTATATTGCTGATAAAACACAAGTGTTACAGGCTTTCTCCAACCTCAAGCTGTGCCTCTCCCAGAAAAATCTCAAACTAATTTGCACAAGGCAATTTTAGTTGTACAGTTAGAGAGAACTGTGAAAAATGAAATTAGTTGTTCTTTTGCAAGGGATGATTCATTGCAAACTTCTGAAATGTCTTTCTCTTTTGAACTCAGTAGAAATAGCTGACACTAGAATTGCCATATAAATTTTTTTATTAAGAAAACAGAATAGTCTTTTTTTAAAGCATTTGTATATATTCTTTGATTTTCCCATAACAAGTGTTTTGTTTTGTTTTGCTCTTTTGAGACAGAGCCTCTCTGTACAGCCTGGGCTGTCCTGGAGTTCTCTCTATAGACCAGGAAGGCCTTGAATCATAGGGATCCTCCAGCTTTTGATTCCCCAATTCTGGCATTAAAGATGTGCCCCCACCACTTCCTGGATAACAAATATTTTAAGGGAATGCAAATTACTGTAAAAGATAAAAGATGATACTTGACTGTTGGAGCAGAAATCCAAACTCTAAGGAGTCACTGATATACAGAGTGTTCTTCATTGTTTATTTTGGATATAGAATTCAAACACGAACAAATAGATCTCTCCAGAATTGTTTCCTACCTTGTCCTCCCAGTTTTTTGTTTTGGTTTGCATTTTTTTTGTTGCTCTATGTATCTATCTCTATCATGTCCATCCCCATCTCCATCTTTGTCTCAATCTCTAACTTTATCTCCACTATCTCTTGCTCACCTATCTTTATCTATATCTCTATATCTATATAAATATCTATACCATCTATATTTACATCTACATTTATAGCAATATCTTTCTATATGTTATATATTCATATTTTTCTATCTAATGCATATATATATATGATTTTAAAAGTACAATCCCTACTTCACCTTTTAAGTAGTAATTTTTTTAGTTTTTTTTAGAGGTTTGAGTTACCTCTATTGCTGCAAACCAAATGAAACCCTAACAAAATGACTCCAACAGGTACTAGTAATGATGCCTAACACTCATAGAAGGAAATATTATCTACCCTGATCATTATTCAATAATATTTAATATTACATTTTCTACTTCTCAGTAAACAATGTAATAATATTCTCAGGACATAAACACATGTTCAGAATTTATTATAAAAACCTATATTTAAATCCTGAAGTATTTATTCAATCAAATAATATTTATTTGTTTAATTTTAAAAAAAGTTTTATTTATTTTTAATGGATGCAGTGTTTTGTTTGCAGGTATGCCTGCAGGCCAGAAGAGGGCACCAGATTTCATTATGGATGGTAGTGAGCCACCATGTGGTTACTGGGGTTTGTACTCAGGACCTCTGGAAGAGCAGTCAGTGCTCTTAACCTCTGAATCATATCTCCAGCACCTAAAATAATATTTAAAAATCCATTAGGTATATATTAATAGTTACAAGCTTTTCTGTGCTACATAAATATCTATGAGCTTCATCATGACATCCTACACCTCTGCTAGATCATTATTCACTTTATAACTTCTATGTACATTTTGAGTTAAATTATTTTGTCACCAGTATATATTAGGTAGTGTTGATACACTTGTCCTAAGGCTTACCTCAGAACAAATGAATTTGTGCATAACTTCATGTCTCCTATTCGGTATCAATGTTTTGCATACATGTCAGATCATGTACTTAAGACTAAACCTCACTTAAGACTAAAACTAAGCTCTCAAATTAATTTAGGCATTGCGACTAAATTAATAATATCTACACTTAAACCATCATTAAAGTGCTACATATTAGGTCAAGTATTCTCTTCAAAATGAAAACTAGAGAGAAAGAAATAGCTACTTACCTCTTGAAGAAATTATGTAACATGAAGGAGAGACTGTAATACATATTCAAAACAGTTGTAAGTATATGGCTTTAAACTTAACACCATAAATGTTAAAAATCAATCTCACATAAATTTTACATATTCAGTGAGAAAAATGGTATCCTTTTCTGATTTATGCACTGTTTTATTACAAGTCTATTTAAATGACTAATCTCTCATGTATGTTCTATCGCAATATATTTTGAATTAATTATTTTTATACTCATATATTGTAATTATATTTTATTAAATGGATATGCAATGCCAAGAAGATTTTAATTTCTAAAGAGTTTCATGATTGTATATTGTTATTTAGTGTTCTGTTTTTGCTCTTAGTTACCATTCTACTTGGGAAGAAGGATATTAATAACTGCATACAGCTTATAATCACTATAATGTTCAGCATGTCCTATATTAATGGCCTTTTTCCTAAGTTAAGGTTTAGATTCCTTAAGCAGTAAATATTTAAATTATAATGGAATATCATAAGGATTAATAATGCTGAAAGTTAGAACATTCCATATAAATTAGTGAAAATTTATGGAGTACCATGATTATATATTAAGTAAAGAGTTCAATATCCAAGAAAGCTGTTGAGGCATAATGAAACTTATGACACAAAGGAAGACTCAAGTCCAAAGACAAAGACAAACAAGTGTAGTTTTTATGGACAATCTGGAGATTTTATTTTTATTTTGTTATTGTTTATATTGGTTTTTGTTTTGTTCTATGTTTTGTTTTTGTCACAAACTTTTACCCAACACTTATAAGGTAGACATATGTGGTCTCCAAATGTTCAAGGACAGTTTGGTCTTGTATTTACAGATCAATAGGGACTACATTGTCTCATGTAACTAACTGATTAAGAATTTAAAGTCTCTAAAGTAAGGGTTCCCACAAAATCAAATAGGTTAAATATTTATTATTCTAAGAGTAAAGAATTAATATACATTTACAATCAAATCAAAAGCCAGCAATTTTTAAAAAGTAACATTGAAAACATGGGCTTCTGAGCTACAAAGAGTAAACAGCTCCACTTCTCCAACTCCACTATCTGCAGCATACACAATTTGATTAGTAGATTCTGGTAGGCTCCACCCCACAGCTGCCACTATCCTTCAATCATTTCATTATCTTAGCATGTTCAGTATGAATTGAGGTCTCTAGTACAACTAAGACTGAACCATCAGTGGATACCTCTTGTCTCTTTTTGGGTAGATGCAGAATACCAAGACTCAGTTGCTCTCAGTAAACATTTAATGCTTTCATATCCATTAACATCAGGCATGATGGTGCATACCTTTAATCAAAACACTCAGGAGGCAAAGGTAATTGGACTTATGTGAATTCAAGGCTAGCCAATTCTATATAGGGACTTCCAGGGAAGCCAGGACTACACAGTGAGATGCTGTCACATAAAATAAACAAAACCAAACTAGTACCATGTGGAAAGTCTGATAAAAATTACCCAGTTCAGCTGCCAACTTGAGACCCAATCTTAGTGTTCTTCTGTGTATTAGCCCTGAGGATATATTCTAAGAAGATTTTTCCTGAATGATTGCAATGGCTAATCTTGGTTGTCAACTTGATTACATCTATAATTAACTAAAACCCAGGCATCTGGGAATGTCTGTGAGGATTTTTCTTTGAGACCAGAAGAACTGTCTGAAATGTGGGCCAACATTTTTAGAGGCAGCACACATAAAGTGTCATGTAAGAAGGGACGCCTTTCCTTTTGTGACCTTACCCTATTTCGCATGGCAAGTACATATATCCAGTTGCTAAGGTATCACTTCAATGGTATTAGAACCCACTACTTTGAGATTTTCATATAGGCCAGCAGCTCCCTAACAATTCTCAGTGACTTCAGCACAAAATTAGGACTAGTGAGACACTAAGGTTTGTGAACTGAAAAAAACTGGGACTTCTGAGACATCTAGTCTTCTGGATTGAACAACTACTGGATTTTTGGAATTTTCATCATTATTGGACTACACACACACACACACACACACACACACACACACACACATATACAAACTCCAACCAAATAGCCTATTAAGCTGTGAACATTCAATGGTTTTCCAGCCTAATCTACACATTCCTCTCAAAACCCAGCATGGTCAGATTCATCACAGCAAACCCCATTTGTGGGTCCAACACCAGTCTAGTTTGCTTTTCTAGTCATGTGACAAGACACTGACCAAACATAACATGGGGATGAAAAGGTTTGCCTTAATCTTCCAGGTAAACTTTCATAACTGAGGAAAGTCAAGACAGAAAATGAAGACAGATTCTCTTTTCCATGTGCGTTGACTAGTTTTAATGGCAAGTTGACATAGGGCATGCTCCCTTGGGAAGAAAGAATCTTAACAGAAAACATGATTTCATATTTCTGAGTATATTGTCCTAGTGTAGTTAAGAAAGTACACTGAGCAAACCAAAAGAAGCAAGTTATTAAGTAGTGCTACTCCAGAGCCTCTGCATTTGTTCTTGCTTCAGGGTTTCTGTCTTGTTCCTGACCCAACTTTCCTCTTTGATGGACTACAAGCTGTAAGCCATTAATCAAGAAATAGAGGAGTGGTTTATCTTGGCTTTCTGTTGGAAGATAAAATTCATCATGTTGGGTAGTCATGGAAATAGGAGTGGTAAGTAGCTGTTCATATGACACCCAAGCTCCAAGAAACAAAGAGAGGGCTCAAAATGACACAGTACTAAGAAATGTCAAGGACTGCAATGCAAAAATTCGTTTCTTCCAGAAGAATTCCATTAACTAAGTATTCTACAATCTTCAAAAGCAGTGCTATAAGAATCCAAATGATAGAATACAGGAAACTTTGAGGAAATTTTTTATTAAAATCACAACATTATGTCTAAATAGATTTATATTGTATATGTTCTGAGTTAAACATATTTCATGTGGAAACAATAATATGGCTTAACCCTGTTAGTACATTTAAAACAACTACCTATACTTTCCTGAATTTCACATGAGTTAGAGACCCTATTCTTAACCTCTGTGTGTGAGTTGTCTTTACAGCTAACGGTGATGAAAAAATGTGAAATGATGTCAAATAAGTACTAAACTTAAATCTTCAGAAATTCCATTTTTCACTCATGGAAGTATAAGGTTGGCCTACTGTGAAAAAGTACAGTATGAAAGATCATATGGAGAATGAGCCCAGATTTCTTTCATATTTCAGGTTCCAGATAGTGAATGAATCTATCTCACCTATCCACAACCAGCCATGTGGCAAATTAACCACTGATGGAGTAGTGAACTGAGGTAAAATTACCTATAGCCATGAATCTAAATGAAGAGGGAATCAAAATGATAGGAGATAATCAATTATCATTTATGTAGCACTTTACGTTCTGAGATTTTATAAAACACGAATTGTTATATGTACATGTGTGAGTTTGCATATACATATATGAATATGTGTATATGTATCGATATGTATATGTAAGCTCACTATCAATAAAATGCATAATTCATATGTACTATATATTATACTTTTGGGAAGTAACATGCAAAATCTTTTGAAGAAAATATCAGATTGGTTTAAGCATAATTCTATATGAAATTTTAAGTGAGAAAAATACTCTACATTATAATACTTTGTCCATCTGATTCTAGAAAAATATATTCTATAATTTATTAAAAAGAAAGATCTAAAAGTAAATAGTAACGATTAGAAGCACAACAGTGATAAGATTAATGTGAGTGTAAAATATACTTATTCAGAAATTTTAATATTATTTAAAAATGTAAAACACAAGAAGAAAATATAATATATGTTTTATATATTATAATAAATTATATATTATATATAATTTATATATTATAATATATTAAATAATAATAATATTTTTTCTTCAGCATTATGCTGAAGGTAGAATGTACGAGAAAGTTTAAGTAAAACAGCCAGTGATCAATACCAGAGGTCACTTTCAAATAAAATCTTGAATGCCTTTAAATTTCTCTCGTTATTTATATTTCATTTATTTATAACTTACTTTTGAAATTGTCTTCCTTTTCAATATATTTTCTTGGAAATTTTTTTAGCCTTTTTTTTAGCACCTTTTATCCCAGCACTCTGTGAACACTAGAAGGTATGTGATTGCAAAACAAGCAATGAACATAAATTTATGTATATAGAACCTGCCAGACATCTGATAGATCTTTAAAGATTTTTGTGTTTTCTTAAGAATGTCTTTCCACATTCCTTTTGTAAGTAACTGAAAATTTAGCCCATTAATATTAACTAGTCTCTCTGGCTTGTGTACACAGAAATAAAAACCTGAATGTATTTATAACTCTACAAAGCAGAACATCTGTTGACAGATTATATTATGACAAACTAATTTATGAAATTGTAATTAAATTTCATTTTAAATTGTGTCCTGTATGGGTCTGTGTGTGTTTTATGTGTTATGTGTGAGTGTATGTGTGTGTGTGTGTGCATGTACCTCATAAAAAGTAAAATTAGAAATAAGAGTTATGTGTTAAGAAGAAGGGCAGAGAGAGGCTTCAATTCACTGTGTCTTCTTCCATGACTGGTTGCAGTTTTAGCTCCAGGTCAGAAATCTTTTTGTGATATGCTATAATGATACATGCACATTCTACTTACAAAAAAAATTGAAATACTCTCATGTTCTCTGGATTTATTCATCATTACATCCAAATCTTCACAACCTGTTTTTTTTTAAAGTAATTTTCCTATGTACTAAATATTCTAAATAACGTCAATGTTGTACTAAGAGAGATGATGATAGGGAACTGTACATCTAAAACCATGAAGCTTGGAGATAAACAGGAAGGTGACTTTTGAATTTGCAAATATTCAACAACTACCTTGTAAACTTCAGAATTAGTGATCCAAATAGTGGAATTGTACATATAAAAGAACAAATAAGTGTATAAATTCTATGTCAGCCTCTCATATTTAAGTCTCAACTTCTCCAAGTAGTTAAAAGGATATAGGTTCTTCTACAGTTATAGTTTTCTTGGTAATAGCATGGTCAAAAAATTATCACCACGACTACCACCACCACCACCACCAACAACAACAACAAAATAACAAATGAGAGCAATTTATTATACTAGGACAAAGAGTTTAGAAGAATGAGACCTCATTTGTTTCAAGAGGTTGGGAGAAAGTGGGAAGAATTTGGAGAAGGGTAACTGTGATCAGACTATATTGCATGAAACAATGCTATTATCAATAAAAATTAAATTAAAACAAAAAATGGACACTGCTAACTTCCTTCTCTGTAGAAATTACAAGAGCAGGTGGTCATTATCCTACAATGGTAAAAATGCAAGATGTATCCCCATATATAAGATTAATGTCAGATAATAATAAGCCACCCAGAATGAAAATTTATTCCACAAAATGAAGTGCTGCACATTTTGATATTTGTATGGGCTACTTATGACTCTCTGGCATTAACTTACCAAATTATAGAATGATCATTCTCTTCTATGGGCTACAGTCCTTTGTATTCTTGAGTTTTGTGTTTTTAATTTTGTTCACTCCCTCAGTTTATAACAGTTGCACAAATATTCCCTTTAAAAATATCACAAAGAAAAATAAGTGTACTCACCCACATCAATAAACTCCATACCAAATTGTAACATGTGTACAAATTTGTGCCAGAAAACCTCTATCATATGAAAGCTTGTCTCCTGTGGCTTTCATAGAGTGTCTTAGTATTGACATATTGGGGAAATAAGAGACCAAGTGAGACAAAGTGACCTGCTTCTATAAAACATACCTCTTGGAATGTAATGAGGATCTATTTTTGAGGTATTCTAAAATATTATCAAAATGAAGCTAGAAAAAGATAAAAATTCCCTAACATCTGGCAAATTGATACCTTAGTGAAGTCGTTCTTCCAGAAAGTTCACCAGGAGATCTTTTAGAACAGGAGACTGAAAGGTTTGACAACAGAAAACTACCAGGAAGCAAGGCATTCTTCTTTCTGAACTGTAATACATAAAATTGTGGACTTGGCATAATTGTGCTCAACAAAAGAGCAAGAATATTAAAACCAGAATAATAAAATGTATTTGAGGCATTTTATTACTTCTAAAGAATAATTCAGCTTGCTGCACTGACATTGTCATTAAAGAGGTGTATAGGAAACAACTACAAAATGACGTCTGTGATCCCCAGTCACTTCCAGTGATGAAGAAGGATTTTCAATATTCCCAAGTGATATATGCTATAATTTCCTGAGATTTATGGTAAAAGTATTACATAGAAATACTAGAGTCTAGTTTTTACCATGTTTCATATGATACTGCACTGTAGGATACATGATTCCCTCCACTTCTCAGCCACAGAACTGACAACCAAAAAACCCACCAAACCATGTTGAGGCATGAAGGCTGGTGGCCCTGTGCCATCTCAGCAGAAGTACTGCTGGAAACATTTTAAGAAATAATTCTAATCAGTTGGATTATTTGTCCTGCGTATTTGATTTCCCTGGACCATGATTGGAGCACTGTTGAGCAATTTTAAAAACAGAATTGGCTATTGCAGCTAAAGAGCCTTGTCTGTATTTCTACTTCTAGACTATGTGCCAATGAAATACTGAAAAACACCCTAATGCTTAGTAAAATCAGTTAAAGTTTTGAATTGAAAATAAGAACTCATGCTTTCTATTTGATAAGCTATTATCACTGCATGGGGGAAGATCTCAGTCAGCAATAACTTTAATCCCATAATACCTAATAAAAGACTGTTTTGATGCTAGAAATATAATTACCCTTTCATAAGCTGTGCACTCAAAAATTTAAATTTCAGAAGCATTTTCCTTTATTTTATAGTGCAAAGTTTCTTCAGAAATTTTTCACATTAGGTATATTAGGCTCTTTCTCTTAAAGTTTTTGAATACATCATGGAATTCTTAGGCAAATTTAACACTATACTTGTCATAGAAGATAATCTTTATTAAATACATGAAAATTTTATGTCACTTATAATTTAATATTGTCATGTGTCTATAATGAAAATGTTTAATACTTTTGCTCATTCTTATGCCTCAAATGGAAATAAAATATCATATGGATAAACAAATTTTGTTGGTGAGATTGTGGAGAAAGGGGAACCTTCCTCCATTGCTGGTGGGAGTGCAGGCTTATGCAATCACTATGGAGGTCAGTCTGGCGATATCTTAGAAAACTTGGAATCGCTCTGCCTCGGGACCCAGCCATAGCACTTGTGGGTATATGACCAAATGATTCCTCACCAAATCACAAGGAAGTTTCTTTATCCATGTCCTTAGCAGCGTTTTTTTTTTTTGTTTTTGTTTTTTGTTTTTTTTTTGTAATAGCTAGAAACTGGAAACAATCCAGATGTCCCTCAACGGAAGAATGGTTTAAAAAACTGTGGTACATCTACACAATGGAATACCACTCAGCTATCAGAAACAACAAAATCATGCAATTTGCAGCCAAATGGATGGAACTAGAGAAGCTCATCCTGAGTAAGCTAAGCCAGACTTAGAAGGATGCACATGGCATCTATTCACTTATAATCAGATTTTAGCCATATTGTACAGGATAACTATACTACAACCAATGCACCAAAGGAAACATGAACATAGACTTCTTTTTCATGTCAATGAGATACTTTTCCCTAGTGGTGCTGCCTTGTATACCCCCAGTGTATGTGAAGGCTCTTAGCACTCATATGATTACTGAACTGGTGTGGGGGACTGTTATGTAGGGATACTCCACTCCAAAGGAGTGGGATGGAAAGGATAGGGTGTAGAGGGTGGGAGGGTGGAACTGGGAGGTATGGAAAGAGAACACTGTAACCTGAAGTAACAAATAAATATTAAAAAAACCAAAAAAATTATTCCTTCTTATATATGAAAGTTTATGTTGAAGACATAAAGACAGCGATACTGATATGATACTTCATACATAGAGACATAATTATATAATATGCTTTCTGTGAGCAACACAAAAGTGGTAAGAACAAAATTACATCAGACTTATGAAATTATATATATATATATACATATGAAAAAACATATATTGAAATAATGTTTCCATATCACTGAAATTAAACTATAATAAATCTAAGCTTGTTCACTAATATGTACTACATAACAAACACTACAGCAATTATGAATAGTAAAGTCATATTTGTTACAGTGCAAAAGTTTAAAGAAATTAAATTACTACAATAATATTTTTACATAGGAAAAACACAACAGTGATACCAAAGTACAGAAACAGAAAATATGATACTTACAAGTATAATATAAACTGTTAGAAATTAACAAAAATAGATAGATAATAATACTATATGTGATTAGTTTAGGCAACCTAATCAAATTGGAAACGTTCTAAAAATAGAATAAACCAAAAAGAAAAATAACAAAAACACTTGTTTCAACCACATATCTGGAGGAAATACAGTTTGAGTAGTAAATATAAACAATGTAATTGAATATAAAGAGGTATATTATGCAAAATAACCACAGAAAAGCTGGAGAGATTATATTGATTACATAGAAATACATGTTAAATGTAACTACTAACATGAATACAAAAGATTATGAAAATATTAGGAATGTTTTCAAGTCAAAGTGTGTTTATCATTATTGAAAATCAATAAACAAGTTATATTAATTACAAATACATACACACACAAGAGTTTAAAAAATGGAAGAAAAACAGACACAAATTAAAGGAAAAATAAGCAATTCAAAATAGTAATTGGAGACTTTAATGGAAATATTGGACAACTAGCCCTACCAGACATGCAAAATATGCTCACCCAAATCATCAAAATGTGTGCATTCATAAAACATAACTAGAATATCACTAAGTCCCTTAGACCACAAAAAATAATGCTAAGTTTTAAACAATGAAATAGGGAAAATTGTACTACACTCATAGGGACAAAATAGAAAATCACCAGAAGGATGAAAAAAAAAAAAAAAACAACTAACAGAGGGTTTGAATTCAAATAGAACACTTTTAAATAAACAATTACTCAATTACTTGCATGGCATTTTAAGCATTTCATCAGATGTAAGAAAACATAGAGAATATGGTATAAAATATGTCATTCTGATAAATTGATATTGAAAATGAAACAGGCTTTTTGAGAATTTTGAAAGAAATCTCAAAGTAATAATGACTCTACTTTAAAAAGTGAAATACAAAGAGAAAAATTTGCCTGATTGCTTATATAAAGACAAGATAAATAATATAAAAATCAATGAAACCATTTAGCATCTCTAAAAACATCAGCAAAACTAACAAATATTCATTGGAACAAACAACAATAATACCAGAATTTGGAATGATATAGCACGCATAGCTACACATTTACATGCATAGAAATCTACAACAAAGACACACAAAAATATTCTATTAAAAATAGTAACACACATTCTTTGGTTGAGGGATATTTGGGTTGTTTCCAGTTTCTAGCTATTACAAATAAGGCTGCTATGAACATAGATGAGGAAACTTCCTTGTGATTCGGTGAGGAATCATTTGGATGTATAGCCAGAAGTGATATTGCTGGGCCCCAAGGCAGAGCTATTCTAAGTTTTCTAAGATATCGCCAGACTGACCTCCATAGTGGTTGCACAAGTCTGCACTCCCACCAGCAAAGGAGGAGGGTTCCCTTTCTCCACACCCTCACCAGCACGTGCTGTTATATGAGCTTTTGCTCTTAGCCATTCTGACAGGTGTGAGGTGGAATCTCAGCGTCCTCATGAGTTGCATTTTTCTGATGATTAAGGATGCTGAGCATTTCTTCAAGTGTCTCTCAGCCATTAGGGATTCCTCCTTTGTGAATTCTCTGTTAAGCTCTGTTCCCCATTTTTTTGATTGAATTATTTGGTTTCTTGGTATTTAATTTCTGTAATCTTTGTAAATTTTGGATATTAGCTTTCTGTCAGATGTGGGGTTGGTGAAGATTTTTCTCTCTCTGTAGGCTGCCATTTTGTTCGATTGACAGTGTCTTTTGCCTTACAGAGGCTTTTCAGTTTCATGAGGTCCCATTTATTGTTGGTCTTAGATCCTGAGCTGTTGGCGTTCTGTTCAGGAAGTTGTCACCTGGGCCAATGAGTTCGAGAGCGTTCCCCCCTTTCTCTTCTAGTAGATTTATTGTGTTCGGCTTTATGTTAAGATCTTTGATCCACTTGTACTTAAGTTTGTACAGGGTGATAAGTACGGGTCTAATTTCACTCTTTTACATGTGGACATCCAGTTGGACCAGAACCATTTGTTGAATATGCTGTCCTTTTTCCATTGTACGGTTTTGACTTCTTTGTCAAATTTAAGTGACCATAGGTCTGTGGGTTCATTTCTGGGTCTTCAATTTGATTCCATTGATCGACTAGTCTGTTTCTATACCAGTACCATGCAGTTTTTACTACTATTGCTCTGTCTTGTAAGTTGTTCAGTGGATTCATTTTCCAATAAAATACATAGGTTGTGGATGATGGTATGACTGAGAATGTTTAAGGAGTATCACAAATCATCAAACCACTCTTGTCAATGATGTCATTATTCAGAAGAAAACATTCATAACTTTAAGAATTGCATAATGTAATACAAAATTTTCATTGCAATGTTATGTAAAACACCATGTTCTACAATAATAATTGAAAAGAAGAAAGATATTCATATGTCAAAGATATGAGTCTTTCCTATGTTTATTAATTTTTAAACCCTGTTGCAACATTTTGTTGAGGACACAGTAACAGATGGGGATCTCCCTACAGAGGACTTCTAGCTTCACTATGCAAGCAAAAAGATTTATTTGCCTCATCAAGAAAATGTATGGTAGGTCAGAAAACATACCCTTTGGGACTCATAGTCATTAAAAAAACATGCAAAGTTTTCTGCTCCTAAGAATTTCAAATAAATGTTCTAATTTTGTTTCAGGGAAAATTAAGACTCCAGCTTGAAAAATGGAAAAACAACATTTCTACAGATCATTAAAGAAATGTCTATGATGATTATTTCATAAAAAGCATTAAATAAAAATATAAAGATTGTCTATTTATTTATGTAAAAGCATGACTATCAGTTAAACTCATAAAGAATAATATTTTATTTCTATCTCACTCTTTCAGAGAATATATTTAAAAACACAAAATGATTGAAAATGACCAAAAATTATTCAGCTCTATTATATATATATAATTTATTGAAAATTTGAAAAAAGCTAATTTCAACTAAGATATTAATTTTGAAATATTATAAGGACAAATTTCTTTGTATTTTATTCATTTACTTTTGGGATTTTTAATAAAATATATTTTGATCATTCTAATTATTAAATAAAATTAAATTTCAATACAGTATACTTTAATACAATATATTTATACTCTTTCCTCTCTCCTATGTCTTCCAAGATCTGTCCACTTCATTATCCAATCAATTTAATGTTCTTTTTTTTTCTAAGCGAGAAAAAAAGGCAATTCTGCCAGCTATATTTTTTTAAAAGGGCAAAACTCATGTTTGATGCCTTAAGTAAGTGATGACTTGAGTAATAAACTTTATTGCCTGTCCAGTTGTGAAGGGTAACCAATATCACTGGCAATAACCTGTAAAGTTTGAGTGTGGTATATGTGATCCATTAGTAGTAGTAGGGGTATTATAAGGTAGCACAATATGTCTAGTTGGGGCATTGTCTACTCCATTTCATGATGACTCATTTTTAAATTCCTTTTATGTGTTTTAGGGTGCTTCAACATTAGTAGTTTCCAAAATGGCTTTTTTTTTGCATTCCCTCACTCATTAACATCTTCCCTCCTCTTACCCATTTGATTCCATTCCAATCCTCTCAATCGATCAATAAATATCTACTCATCTATTCCGTTTCCCTTCTCTAGCAGAGATCTATTTGACCCTCTCGTAACTTACGTACCTAACTTCCCTGCTTGCCTGGTTCTATAGAGACACATATAGATAAATATGGTATGTAGAGATTAGTTGCTAAGTCAATGATACACATACTGCAATCCATGAATCCATGAAACCCATATAGGCTCCCTCCGCCCAGAGATGGTTTCTCTGTGTATCCCTGGCTGTCCTGGACATTATATTACTGAATAATGTTGTACTGATTAAATATAACACATCCTGTTACACATTCAGCAACTGAATTACATATAGTTTGTTTCAAATTCCAGGCTAATTTGAACTATACATCAAAGAACATAGGTAAGTAAGTATTTCCACAATAGATTTTCTTTGGAATATATCTCAGTGGAGTATAACTGAATTTTACAGTAGATCTATTTTCAACTCACTGAAATTGCTGTGTTATTTTAATTTTAAACTTACACGGTAGAAATCCCATAAGCCCCTGGTATGTTGATTTGATACTAAAGGTCAAACATAATTCATATTGTCAGAGAAGGAGCATAATTAAAATATCATAAATATATCATTTATTGATGTTTTTCACTCATATTAGTGTCTCTGACCTTAGGGTAGCCCCAGGAACATTTCAAGCTGCTTATTAACAGATCATACATACAAATAAGTTGGGCAATGCATACAACTTATTTCAGAAATTCTGTTCTCTGTGATTTTGAAAGACGGTTATGGCCAAGGATCATGAATAAGAGTCAAATTTGCTTTTTCTCTAATTTCACACTGATCACAGTACTTATGTTTCACTTTAAATGACATAGAATTCAAAGTTGACAAGGTGATTTATTGAGTAAAAGCACATGCAGACAAACCTTATAACCTAAGATTTACCTTTAATACTGGAAGCAAGGAACTAACCCCAGCAGTTGTCCTATACTTCCACATGTACACCTTGTGCTCCCCCAACACTTGAACACACACACACACACACACACACACACATTCACATAAGATTCCATCTTACACCCAACAGAATGGATAAAATCAAAAACTCAATGATGGGACCTCATGAAACTAAACAGCTTCTATAAGGCAAAGGAAACTGTCATTAGAACACACAGCAACCCACATATTTGGAAAAGATCTTTACCAACCCCACATCTAACAGAGGGCTAATATCCAAATTTTATAAAGAACTCACCAAACACCAGGAAACCAAATAATACAATCAAAACATGGGGAACAGAGCTAGTAGGATAGGTTGAAGTAGGGGGAGAGAGTGGGAGAATGGGAGGGTGGGAGGGTGAGAGGGTGAAGGGGTAGAGGGAGGGAACTGTGATGGAGATGTAAATTGAAGTAATAAATATACATTTAGAAATAAAAACTCAAGTGACAGCACATTCTGGAAAGGATGTGGAACAAGGTGAACATTCCTCCATTGTTGGTGGTAGTGCAAACTTGTACAACCACTTTGGAAATCAGTGTGACAGTTTCTCAGAAAATTGGGAATAGTTCTACTTCAAGACACAGTGGTTTTTCAGAAAATTGGAAATAATTCTATGGTAAGACACAGCTATACCAGTCCTTGGCATATACCCAAAAGCTGCTGCACCAAACCACAACGACATTTGCCCAACTATGTCCATAGCAGCTTTACTCATAATAGTCAGAGACTGAAAACAACCTAGATATCCATCAAACAAAAACTGGAAAAAGAAACTGGTATGTTTGCACAATGGAATACTGCTCAACTATCCATTTCTCTGGAAATGGATGGAACTAGAAAAGATCATCCTTAGTGAGGTAACCCAGACCCAGAAAAACACACATAGTATATACTTACTCATAAGTGGATATTAGCTATATAATACAAGTTAATCACAAGACAATCCACAAACCCAAAGAACCTAAGTAAAAAGAAGGGCTCAAGGGAGGATGCCTGAATCCCACTAAGAAGGGGAAATAAAATAGACATTGGAAGTGAAGGGAGTAAGGAATTTGGTTGGGGTGGAGTGAGGAAGGGGGGATAAAACGTGGGCAGACTGGAGATGGGAGAGATGTGGGAGAGAGAATGGAAATTTG
Organism: Lophiomys imhausi; assembly: GCA_907164525.1. NCBI lineage: Eukaryota > Metazoa > Chordata > Mammalia > Rodentia > Muridae > Lophiomys > Lophiomys imhausi. The sequence continues at coordinate 15,308,016 of CAJQZJ010018033.1, read as the reverse complement.
TTGGGTACATCTCTGGAACAAAGTGAAGAACTGGGACAGGAGAAGCTCCTGGAAGGATATAGGTGTGGCCCTAGCTGAGACACAGTGTAGCAGGTAATAATGAGACTGAAGTGGCCACCTCCTACAGCTAGGCAGAGCTTCCAAAGAAAGTGGGGACACCAAACCACCCACAATACCTTCACCCAAAAATTTGTTTGTGTACAAGATGTGCAGGGATAAAGATAGAGCACAGCTTGAGAGAATGGTCAACCAATGACTGGATCAACATAATATCCACATTATGGGACAGACCCAGACTCTAGCAATATTAATAATACTCTGCTATCCTTTCAGACAGGAACCTAGCATAACTCATCTGAGAGGCTTTATCCAGCAGATAATTGATACAGATGCAGAAATCCACAAACAGTAGGCAGAACTCTGGGTGTCTTGAGGAAGAGTTAGGGGAAGAATTGAAACAGCTGAAGTGGTCATGGGCACCACAAGAAGACCAACATAGCCAACTAACCTGGGTCCATGCTAGATAATAGGCTGAACCACCTACCACAGAATATTCATGGACTGGGCCTAGGACTCCTACACACATGAAGTTGATGGATCGCTTGGTCTTCAACTGGGTCCCCAAACAATTGGAACAGAATGTTCTCTGACTTGGACTCTGTTGCCTCCCTATGGATTTTTTTCTCCCTAGCAGGGCACCTTCTCTGGCCTCAGTGAAAGTGAAATCATTTAATCCTGATATGATGTGATGTGCTAGGGTGTATTGCAACCCGAGGGTCAGGAAGTGGGTAGGACAGTGGGAATGGGAGGAGAGGAATGAATGGGAGGGCTCTTGAGATGTAAATTGAAAAAAAATAAATAAATGAAAAAAAAAGAGTCAGAGGGGATGAAGGACACCAAGAGAGTATGGGACACTGAATCAATTAAGGAGGGCTCATACAGGCTGACAGAGACTGAAAGTACAATGCTGTGTCTTCATGGTCCTAGACCAGGTCTCCTCTGAATGTATTTTATAACTGTTGGCTTGATTTTTGTTGTTTTTTTTTTAGTTTGTTGTTTGGTTTTTACATTTTTGTTTGTTTTGTTGTTGCTATTGTTTTTGTTTTTCTGATTCCTAACAGCAGGAGGTGGTGTTTCTCTGACTCTTTTGCCTTTTCTTGAGACTATTTTCCTCCTATTGTGTTACCTTGTCCAGTCTTGATATGAGGCATTTTGCCTTGTCCTATTATATCTTCTTTTGTCATGTTGTTGTAGCTTGGAGGTCTGCTTTTTTCTTAGGTACATTCTTAGAAATATTTTTTATGCCTCTGATCTTGCAGGCCAACATTTGCTGCATAGATTCCTCTTGTCACATTTTGCAGCTTTTATTAAGCCATTTCAGTTTGGAGAGATAAACTTGGAGTGGCCCTAAAATCCTTAGCATATTATTGCTGTGAGAGATAAAAATGCATGGCCCTATGTATTCCATATTCTTGTCATTTATCCTAAGTAATCCTGTGCAATGAGGCAATGTATATGATTAGTTGCAGATCAGGATTCCTGCAGTTTGTAACCAAACTGTCAGTTCTGGAGTATATGTTGTCCAGGTGTATAATCAAATTCATTTCATACCCAGCCATTCACAATGGTCTGTGTTCATTACATCTTGGAGGGGGTGGCAATGAAAAACTGAAGAACATAAAAGTCTGTTTTGAGCATTTAGAATGATAAAAGATATTAAGAATTTACGAAATAGTAGAGGAGTCCAATATCTTCTTTAAGGACCATATTGGGACTGGTAGTCTTCTAGTGTGGGCATGTGTATGTATATATGTATGAATGTATGTATGTACACACACATGCACAGAAAGAGAGAAGAGAAAGAGAGGTTGAGTGTTTTACTTGCATATATGTCTATACATAATGTGTGTTCATGTTGCTAGCTGTGGTCAAAAGAGACCATTAGGTTTCCTGGAACTGGAATTCCAGACAGTTCTGGGACACCTACACCATATGTAAGCTAGGATCTCAACCCTGGTTCTCTGAAAGAGTAGGAAGTGCTCTTAACCATTAACCACCTATCTAGCTCCATAGCCTGCCTTATTTTGAAAAAGAGGAATTTACAGAACATGCCTACATCTTATCATGCTTGGAGTGAAGTCCAGGCTGAAATGTGTCTTTCAAAAAGAAGGGAGAATACAACATATCAGAATTGAAGTGTGACGTAGAGATAAACAGAGTAAGCGTCTCCAAATATCTTATCAATAAAGTTGTGAATCTTTATTGGCCAAAAAGAAATAAATAGATTTTAAAGCAGGCACCTGGTTTGTATCTATGCATTTATTCCCTGAGTGATGATTCTTCCTTGTAAAGAAGAAAAGAACATTTCCATCAAAGTGATCTAAGACATCAATTCAAAGGCAAAATGGCCATGACTGGTAATTACAAGTTTTCCAAGTTTATGTGAATTACGTCAGCCAGGATACAGAGATTTGAATGAACAAATATCTGATTTTTCTCCTCTCCTCACCTTCTGTCTTTGAGAATTCCTTTCCTAGAAGTACTTTAGTGAATGTAAGGAATAGTTAAGAATGTTGGGAAAATTAGAGAACATAGATTCAATTGTTTAATTCTGTGGGTTACTAGAATAGCTCTTCCTATAGAAAGAGGAGGTGGAGATGTTAGACACAGAGAGTAGGTATAGATGAAGTGCAACAAGGAAAAGGTGAACCTTTTTTTACTCTATAGGATTGATTTAGCTATTCTGGGTTTTTTGTTGTTCTATATGAAGTTTAGAATAGCCTTTTTCAGGTCTATAAAGAATTGTGTTGGTATTTTGAAAGGAATTGCATTGAATCTGTATATTGCTTTTGGTAGGATGGCCATTTTTATTATGTTGATCCTACCTATCCATGAGCATAGGAGATCTTTCCATCTTCTGATGGCCTCTTCAATTTCTTTCGTCAAGGACTTGAAGTTCTTGTCATACAGGTCTTTAATTTGTTGGTTAGAGTTAGCCCCAGGTATTTTATATTGTTTGTGGGTATTGTGAAAGGAGTTGTTTCCCTGATTTCTTTCTCAGCCCATTTATTTGTTGTATAAAAAGGACTTCTGATTTTTTTGAATTAATTTTGTATCCAGCCACCTTGCTGGAGGTGTTCATCAGCTGTAAGAGTTCTCTGGTGGAATTTTGGGGGTTGCTTATGTATACTATTATATCATCTGCAAATAGGGATAATTTGACTTCTTTGTTTCCAATTTGTATCCGCTTGGTCTCCTTTAGCTATCTTGTTGCTCTAGCAAGAACTTCAAGTACTATGTTGAAGCGATATGGCAAAAGTGAACATCCTTGTCTTGTCCTTGAGTTTAGAGGAAATGCTTCAAGCTTCTCTCCATGTAATTTGATGTTGGCTACTGGCTTGATGTATATCACCTTTATTATATCTACTAGAAGAGAAAGTGGGGAAAACCCTCAAACTCATCAGCACAGGTGACATTTTCCTGAACAGAACACCAACAGCTCAGGATCTAAGACCAACAATCAATAAATGGGACTTCATGAAACGGAAAAGCTTCTATAAGGCAAAAGACACTGTCATTCGAACAAAATGGCAGCCTACAGACTGGGAAAAATCTTCACCAACCCCATATCTGACCAAGGGCTAATATCCATAATTTACAAAGAACTCAAGAAATTAAATGCCAAACAACCAAATAATCCAATCAAAAAATGGAGGAAAGAGCTAAACAGAGAATTCACAAAGGAGGAATTCCTAATGGCTCATAGGACATTTGAATAAATTTTCAGCATCCTTAATCATCAGAGAAATGCAACTCAAGACAACTCTGAGATTCCATCTCATACCTGTCAGAATGGTTAAGATCAAATGCTCATATGACAGCACATGCTGGCAAGTGTGTGGAGAAAGGGAAACCCTCCACCATTGCTGGAGGGAGTGCAGGCCTTTGCAACCACTATGGAGGTCAGTCTGGGGATATCTTAGAAACTTGGAATAGCTCTGCCTTGGGACCCAGCCATACCACTTCTGGGTATACATCCAAATGATTCCTCACTGAATCACAGTGAAGTTTCCTCATCTATGTTCACATCAGCCTTATTTGTAATAGCTAGAAACTGGAAACAACCCATATGTCCCTCAACAGAAGAATGGATTAAAAAACTGTGGTACATCTACACAATGGAATACTACTCAGCTATCAGAAACAACAAAATCATGCAATTTGCAGCCAAGTGTATGGAACTAGAGAAGCTCAACCTGAGCGAGCTAACCCAGACCCAGAAGGATGCACATAGCATCTATTCTCTTAAGTCAGATTTTAGGATAACTATATTACAACCAATGCACCAAAGGGAACAGGAACATAGAATTTTTTCCTGTCAGTGAGACAACTTTGCCCTAGTGGTGCTGCCTTGTATGCCCCCAGTGTATAAGGAGGCTCTTGGCCCTCATATGACTGCTGAACTGGGGTGGGGGACTTTTATGTAGGGACACTCCACTCCAGAGGAGTGGGATAGAAGGGATAGGGGGTAGAGGGTGGGAGGGTGGGACTGGGAGGGGTGGAAAGAGGACCCTATTATGGAGATGTAACCTGAAGTAATAAATAAATAAATAAATAAATAAATAAATAGAAAAAAAAAAAAGAAATGAAACTCACACACACACAAAAGGTGAAACTTAACCCAGAAATTTTTTCATTGTGAAATTTGCACAGAAGAGAAATTTGGAGACAGAGGAGAAAAAGACAGAAAGGGAGAAGGTTCATGGATGTTCTACTACATAGGCATAAAAGTTAAAATCAGCTTCTCTTACAAACCTATATCCTTCCTGCACGTGGGGAGTCTCTGTCCGTATACACCGCAGTCTTCTACCTAAAAATTAACACTATTGGCTGATAGCTTTGAAGTTCATAATAAGGATATATTAAGTTCCTAGGTGATTTTGTTCCTATCAGGAATATAACATGTTCAAATTCAAATAATAGGTTTGTTCAAAAAAAAAAAAAGATTTGATTAGGGTTGGAAGTATACATAGAACTAGAAAACTGGTCTTTCCTTGGGAAAACCACTTCAGTTGTTTATCCAAATACAAAATGGTTAGCTCTGGATACATACATATGAACAAATAACTTACGGACTGAACAGACTGTATTCATATATTTAGGAATATATATACACAATTATATGTTATAATATATAACATATATGTATATAACGTGTCTATGAAAAATAGGTTATGAATTTAAAAAGAAGCAGATACATGGGACACTTAAAGGGATGGAAGAACAAATCATGTAATTATAAACTCAAAGAATATCAATTCATAGTTTTAAATTTTAGTGAAAATACTGCTATCGTGTAAAGGTTCTTGGAAGTCAGTATTGCACCATTTAAAAGTAAAGTAGTGTCTAACACCTTACTGATGTCCCTATTAATGGTTATGTGATGGGAGGTAAATTGTCCCCTTCAGCACTGCTATAAGTAGTACAGAGGAAACACTTTCTGCTATTTTCCTTCAGTGAGTTACACAGAGTCCAGCACAACTCCCTCTATTATTAGATCACTAAAAATTTAAATATGTAGTAACAGAGATAGTGATGCTACATAGAAAATCATACAAAGACAGACAGATACAGATAAATTAGGCATATAATTATCAAACCTTTCCTAGCAAGGATATTTGGCAAATCTTTAAAGGATGTTGGTATTGCTTTAAATAATATACCTTAGAGCCATGTTAGTAAACTCCTAATACTAATTCTGTCCATCAGTATCTCCCTTTTCCCAATATTTCATAGTCATATAAATCTAGATTGTGTGTGTGTTTGTGTGTTGGACAATACATATTTCTATGACATATGATTTCATCTTGTATTTAATCTTTCTCTTCTAACAAAGGAGGTGTTTCTCTGGAATGTAGTTTTTTTCCTCCCTGATTCATCTACCTAGTACCCTCCTTTTAATTCTACATTTAATTTTCTAAATATGGTGCATTGAAACTAAAAGCTGACCCAGGGAGTGCTGTCAACGCATTGTATAATGTTTTCATTTCAGAATGGATGAAGTGATATTTCATAGCTCAGAGGTAAAAATCTAGGTACAGCTTACTAATTAAATAAAAAGGTGCATTCAAGAGTTAGTGATACCTCTGTTTCATACAAGGAATTTGAAACGAATTTCCTTAGAGAAATGCTTTCAGCTAGTCATTACAAGAGATGGTTGTAATTGCATAAATGGGATCTTCCATATAAACAATGATCTTTTAGTACCTAAATCATGTTCAGTAAGCGTTGGGAAAGACAAAATCAAACCACTATTTGATTCCTACCATTATTCACTATAAATATCAAATTCATAGAACTATAAATAGTTTGCACAGTGAGTGGAGGTGACCAAAAGATAATACCATACCTCAGGCCAAGGGAATTTTCATCACCCCTATTGATTGATGACTTATTATGTATTCATTGGCTCTCAAATTATTGTTGAGAGTTTGAAATGTTACTTCAAAAAGCCCACTGTGACAAGGAAATGGAGCATATATTAAATGTACCAATGGAAGATTAGCTGGGACTACTAGTTGAATCTTTTGGTATAATCATGTAGATGTCAATGATTAAAGTCCTTCACTTTGAGGAGATTAAGTAAAACATATTTATAATCATGTCTGTATCAATCTTATAACACTTAACATAGTAACATATTTATTATCATTTATCACACAGAAAGTTTCTGTATTTCTGATACCAAGCATCTGATTTGTGTATTTAAATTGTGTCTCCTCACATTTTCCTCATTTGTCAACTAGAGTGGTAGAAGGGAGTTTAATATAAAATATGCTGTCTCTACTTGACCATGGCAAATCAATTAACTCTAAGTTTCAAGTTTCTTTTGAGATAATTGGTAGTGTCATAAATTATGTTTTTCTTTATATTTACATTATTTTTACCTTTGTCAGATAATTTATTTCACAATATAATTATAATTTTAAAGTTATATTATATGACACAATCTCTCTAGACATTGCTACTCTAAGATCTAAGGAACTTTATTCAACACCTAGCATAAATGATAAAGTGTTTGTAGGAAATTCTATATTTCCTACTAACTAGAGGAATCAGAAAGAGTAACAGTTGCAAAGAAAGATTTCTCAGTCATATCCATTTTTTTGCTCCTCTACAAACATATTTGTGTGACACTTTCTTCACTTAATATGGAAGTCATATAATAGATTCCTTTCTCAGTCACTCCTTCATTATGGTGCTAAATGATATTATTATTTATGTTTATTATTAGAAAAATATACATAAAATTTTGCAGGATTTGGGTAAACTCAGTAGGTAAAATCCTTGCTGCACATGTATGAGGACTTGAGTTTATATTCTCTAACACTGATATAAATTCCAGCCATAGCAAATCATTCCAATGATGCAAGTATGGAGTGTTAGAGAGAAGTGTATCCTAGGATCTCCCTTGCCAGTCATTTTCATATAACAAGTCAGGTAACTCTGAGTTTAATGAAAGACTCTCAAAAAAAAAAAAACATACATTTAGTATTTTGATTATTATGTGGCGGGAATATTTTCTTTTCTGGTCTCATCTGGAAAAAGGAAAACATCTTCAACAAATGGTACTCATCTAACTGCATGCTCACATATAGAAGAATGCAAATAGACCCATATTTATCACCCTGCACATAACTCAAGTCCAAGTGGATCAAAGACCTTAACATAAAACTGGACACACTAAATATAATAGAAGAAAAAATGGGGAAAATCCTTGAACTCACTGGCACAGGTGACAACACCCTCAACAGAACACCAATAGCTCAGGCTCTAAGACCAACAATCAATAAATGAGACCTTATGAAACTGAAAAACTTCTGTAAGGCAAAAGAAACTTTCATTAGAACAAAATGGCAACCTACAGATTGGGAAAAGGTCTTCATTAACCCAATGTCTGACAAAAGGCTGATATCTAAAATTTACAAAAAAAATACTCAAGAATTTAAACACCAAGAAACCAAATAATCCAATCAAAGACTGGGGTACAAAGATAAACTGAGAATTCACAAAAGAGGAATCTCTAATGGCTGAGAGACACCTGAAGTAATGACTAAAATCAAAAACTCAAGATATAGCACATGCTGGCAAGGATGTGAAGGAAGCAGAACACTTCTCCATTGCTGGTGAAAGTGCAAACTTGTACAACCACTTTTGAAATCAATATGGCAATGTCTTAGAAAACTGGAAATAGTTCTATCTCAAGACCCAGTCATACAACTCCTGGTCATATATCCAAAAGATTCCCCACCAAACTACAAGGACAGTGTTCACAGCAGCTCACAGTTTTTGCAATTACTTGAGGAGTATTGGCATTAATTCTTCCTTGAATGTCGGGTTGAATTTTGTGCTGAAACAATCCACCCTGGACATTTATTTAATTTTACTTTTTTCTTTCTTTCTTTCTTGTTTCTTTTTTCTTCCTTATTTACTTATTTCATCTATATTTGGTTAGGAAAATTTAGTTAGGAAAATATTTATTTATTCATTTATTCTAGTAACATCCTGATCATGGCACCTTCCCTCCTCTCCATCTAGTCCCACCCTACAAGCCTCTTCCAACTCTCCTTCCCCTCTTTATCCTCAGATGAGGGGAACCCCCCCCCCCATCAACCTGTTCAACAAGTTGCACCAGGGCTAAGAGCATCCTCTTCCACGGAGGCCAGACAAGGCAGCCCAGCTAGGGTAAATTGTTTCATGAACATATAGAACAGTCCATTTCAGAGACAGCCTCGCTGTTTCACTTGCTAAGGGATCTTCATAAAGACAAAGCTGTCTATCAGCTACATAAGTGTAGGAGGCCTAGGTCCAGTCTATTTTTTTTTCTAGTAGGTGTTTAAGACTCTGAGACCTAGGTTAGTTAGTTATGTTGGTCTTCATGTAAAATTCTTGTACCATCTGCCTCCCTCTACTCTTCATTCTTCTTTTTACAAGACTTTCAGAGCTCCAAGTAATGTTTGGCTATGTGTCTCAGCATCTGTTTCAACCTGCTGCTGGGTGGGGTCTCTCAGAGGATAGCAATGCTTGGTTCCTGTCTTCTTTGGATCTGGGTTGTAGAATGGTTATCCTGTATTTTCTGGCTAGTATCCACTTATAAGTGAGTACAGACAATGCATATCTTTCTGGGTCTGGGTTACCTCACTCAGAGTGAAGTATTCTAGTTCTAGACATTTGCTTACAAATTGTATGATTTCCTTGTTTTTAATAGCTGAGTACTATTCCATTGTGTAAATGAACCACAGTTTCTTTATTCATTCTTCAGTTGGAAGACTTCTGGGTTGCTTCCAGTTTCTGGCTATTATGAATAAAACTGTTATGTTTAATTCCTATATTACTAAGTATTATATATCTGTTCAAATTTATTATCTGATCTTGATTAAAATTTGGTAATTGGTATACATAAACAAAACTATCCATTTTTTTAGATTTTTCAATTTGATGGTGTAGAGGTTTTTAACACATGTTTTTATGGTCTTATGAATTTCCTCAATATGTGTGTGTTTGTGTGTGTGTTTGTCTGTGTTTCTCTTTCATTTCTAGTTTTGTTATTTTGACTATTCCCTTTCTGCCTCTTAGTTACATTGGATTAGGATTTTTCAATTTTGTTGAATTTATCAAAAATCAATTATTTGTTTCTTTGTACTTTATTGTTTGTTTCTATTTTATTGATTTCAACCATGAATTTTATTTCTTCTCAACTACTGCATTTGTGTGTCATTTCTTTTGATCTAGAGCATTCAGAGGTGCTGTTAATTTACTAGTAGTTATATTGTAGTTATTTTGATTTTTCACATTTCCAATCTTATAGTTTTCATGATTTTTCATGAACTGTCACAGCTGCTTTTTCAACTAAACATATTAGTTTTTGTTTTGGGAAGTTCTTGTCATAAATTTTACATGCATGAGTATATTCTCATCAGGACTGTCTCTATGTTATCTTTTCTTGTGAATTGCCTTTTGTTAATTCATTAATTATTTTTATTGTGAATGAGACATCCTATAAAATATGATAAGTTTGACTATTTTTGTGAGCAGATGTTATTCTGAAAAGGACCTGAACTTACAAAATTATTGTAGGCATCATGACTTTGATTTTTGCTAGAGTCTGTTTTCTTTCCTGTTTCTGTTATTGTCTTTCCACCATTCACCCCACCTTTGCATCTTTCCTTCCTCTCTGCCTTTCAGTATGTTCTCTGAAGAGTCTCTCCTATCAATCACAGCCATCAGCAAGCTAAGATGTTTACATCACTATGGGAGGATAACACACTCAATAAATTTTTGATGGGTTTCAATTTAGAATTTCCTATGGGCCTATATTCCTTTGGCATTGCTACATAAAAGTTCTGTACCTTATTCCAAGAAGAAATTGTATTTCTTTGTTCAGTTTTTTTTTGTTTGTTTGTTTGTTAGGTTTCGTTTTGTTTCCTTTGGTTAGTACACTTATTCTTTGGAGTTCTGATGCATGTGCTTTCAAAGCTATTCCTAGATATATTAACATTTTATTTCTTGGAGAATATAGGAAGATTATACTGGGTCCTCTGCCCTTTTGTGTATTTCAATGAAATATCCTACATAAAGTATCTTTCTTGTGTTTTCTGCCTTTCATTCCAATACAAGATTGATCTGAAAAAAAAAATTAAATTGTTGTGTGATTCCTGCCCCCTCCACACACAACAGTCCTATGACTTTAGTTTTCTTTACATTGTTTTGACTCTTTCTTAGCAATAGCAGTGACATTTTCAGAGGGGAAAACTACCAAAAAGAGATAAATTCTTAACTATGAAACAAAACATTTCTCAAATAAGCCTGCACTTAGCCACCTAGATATTTTGGCTTTGTTTTCCATTTCTTTATATAGATCTAACATCCCAGTTGCCTATAACTAATATACAGAATAAATGGATTCTAGAAAGTACCAGCTTTTTTATTTAATTTGTTGAGCACAGTATTTCCTATGATACCAATTCTCTGAGGTTCCCAAATACATGTGCCCACATTCACACAAAAATTATTGATTTGCTCTATGTCTAGGTATAAATGTCTTGTAATCTTTGTATGCTTTGGGTCAGTTTTCTAAATAAATGTCTGAGCAAATATTGGGTATATTCACACACAAATGTTTAGCACAAAATATTACATTATTTGATAATTTCGTTGTTGTTGCTTAATTCATATAATTGTTTCCACAGGTACTGAAATGTTTGTTGAAATACTTATTTTCTGAGAATAATAATTGAAATATTTTATATATGCTCTTTCAATTGCACAAATATAAATATCAACCCATGAACAATTATTGATTTAATTTAGACAAAACTAGAAAAGAAAATCTATTCATTGTGATATATATTATTAGCAAGAGGTAATGTAAACATTACATAATGAGAGAAGGTAATATTTCAGTATATGTACATACATATACTTATATGAATGCATTTCCAATTACTGAAAAAAGAGCTCATAAATTGAAAGAAAAAACTGGATTGAAAGAGAGGTCCTGAAGGGAGTAAAGGTAAGAGAGAAATGGTGTAATAATATAATAGTAAAATTATCACAAATAATAAAAGAAAAAAATAAAGAGGTAAGTTTACTTCAAATATTAGACTACTAACTGAAATATTATTTGGCTATAAATAAAATGCTAGATTACTATGTGGTTTAACAAAAGTCCCTTACTTTCCAAGTGTCTTATGGTGCTGTGAGCAAAGAATATTAGTGAGAGCTCGCTTTGAAGCTTGCACTCCTTTTGATTCTCACTGTGTCAAATTTTTATCTTTCTCCAAGATGGACGAAAGTCCTCTCTGGTATCACTTACTTTTCTAATAAATAGTTTTAGATTATTAAAATCCTATGTGATTATATCATTTAAACTGAAAGATTATTGGAAGATTCTGTTTATAAATAGGGTCATATTATAGGATAGGGCTCCTAAGCGAACTTAAGAGTCATTCTTCTCCATGAGAGTAAGATATACAATTCATCCAAAGAAGAATACGTTATTTTATTTCATTACATAAATAACAACCCTGAAAAAATAAATCTCAATCTCAAATATTCCCAGATACATAGTTGTGAGTAGTAAAAATAAATTTAATAAGTAAATGAAATGCATGCAATCATGTTCAGCTTTTTTTTTTTCAAATTAATGTTCAGTAACCTTAGAAACATTTTTTTAAGTTTTGTTTTTTATGTTTATTTATTACTTCAGGTTACATCTCCATCACAGTGCCTTCTTTCCACTCCTCCCAGTCCCAACCTCCCACCCTCCCACCCTCTACCTCCCACCCTATCCCTTCCACCCCACTCCTCTGGAGTGGAGTGTCCCTACATAACGGTCCCCTGCCCCAGTTCAGCAGTAATATGAGGGCCAAGAGCCTCCTCATACACTGGGGGCATACAAGGCAGCACCACTAGGGCAAAGTGTCTCCTTTGCAGGTAACAAAGTCTATGTTCCTGTTCCCTTTGGTGCATTGGTTGTAGTATAGTTATCCTGTATTCTATTGCTAAAATCCAACTACAAGTGAATAGATGCCATGTGCATCCTTCTGAGTCTGGGTTAGCTCACTCAGGATGAGCTTCTCTATTTCCATACATTTGGCTGCTAATTGCATAATTTTGTTTTTTCTGATGGCTGAATAGTATTTCATTGTGTAGATGTACCACAGTTTTTTTTATCCATTCCAAAAAACTTTTAAGATTTCAATAAACTCTACTTTTATGTCTTTTTGCTGCATATTTGTTTCACCTCTAAACTCAACTCAACATGGGTCTTTTTTTATAGTTTAATGAAATTATTAGAACAGTTTTAGCACAGTACAACTGTATCCACAAATGTACACTTGCCTGCCCTTTATTCATTCTTTTATGAGTGCAATTCTGAGTTTCTGGAGAAAAACAAACTTTCTGTATCTCCAAATTATTAGATCTTCCAAATTTCTCCTCTCTCTCTCTCTCTCTCTCTCGTTTCTCCATCATTAGTGTGTAACCATAGTATCTACTTTATCCTACTGTTATAACTTCTATTTCATTTCTCTTTGGAAACAATTACTTAAATTGATTTTTCTTCAGTTGATTAAAGCAGTTATCATCCTCAAAAATTTCCCAAAATGCTTCTATTAATGTCATTAATTATATGTATTTTACTATATACCATGTTAATGTCTATGCTATTACCTTTCTGGAACTATCTGCAAGCATTTGGGATCAGCAATTATTTTTCTTGAAACACAATACATTCCTTTGATTTGCCAAATACCTTATTTTTGTTTCCTCTTGTGGATTCATCTATAGAGACATTTCTTCTTCCTTTTCTGGTTTTCTCAGCTATAAATATTTATAGTACCCTATGAAACAATGCTTAGATCATTTTCCATTTACACTCACTTTTTATATCACCTAATGACTTTTTGTGCATCATTCATTGGTTTATGAAAGGAACACAATGTTTCTCATCTCTGATCATATATTTGAAATCTTTCTTAGGAGTCCCTAGTAGCAACCTCAAAATAATATGCTATATTTAGGGATATATATATGCAATGACTGTTAGTGAAGAAAGAATTTGTGGATTTGAAGGAGAACAGTGAGAGTTATATAGGAGAGTTTAACGGAAGGAAATGAAAGGGAGAATGTAATTACATTATTTTCTCAAAAATAAAAAAAATAAGAATACAGATGATACATTAAAAATAGCATGCTTATGTGTAAGGACATTATCTTTTAATACAAACTTTTTCCTCTTTCAAGATTCAACATCATGAGGAGTAATGGCATTATTTTTCTAATGTACACATCTCTCTCTCTGAGTGTCTCTTGATTCTTTCCCATTCTATATGTTTAGTTTTCTATGAAAATCAACAATGTTAAAGTTTTAAATGAATAAGGATATTATAATTTTCTCATCAACCCTACTAATATTATCATGACTTTATATAACTGGATTATCACATAAATATTTTTTATTTTCTTTTAATTGCATTCTCTGTGTCTGGCAATGATTCCTTAAATCTTTCATTGTTTGGTGTTTCCTTGTAACAGAAACATTCCATCCAGGAGAGAGAATAAATTTCATGAGACTCAAAAGATAAGCAATAATCTATAATTTGTGGTAATGTAAAAAATTCCAACAATCACAAAGGCCTTTTAGTTTACAGAAACATTAACTAACACTGGAAGAAAATACTATAAACAGTGAGTCAAGTCATAGAGAGAAAATTTCTCAGACATGGCCAGCTGCATGAAAATTGCACAGTGAGTTCTAAGGTTACATCTTTCATGAACCCTGCTCACCTTGGTATTGGTGTTAGAATAACTCAGCTGCTTTTGAGTATCACTAGTCCTATATGTAATCCCTCACCAATGCCCTCTTTGGTAATGCCAGTAAAAACAGTCTGCCCTAAAAACATACATATAAGTGCCATTATACAATATAAACAGGTTATATTTAGGATTGTATATGTGTATATATAATATATATTGATGTAATAGATCCCAATTTAAAATGAGGCCATGAACTTAATGGAGGTAGGGAAGGGTATGTGGAAGGAAAGGAAAAGGAGAAATGTAATAAGATTGCAATCTTGAAAAAAAATAACAAATTAAAAATCATTGGTTTACCAAGTTGGAATTTCATGCAGCTGTTACCTTTGTTTGTTGTTAGTTCTCTTTTGGTATAAGTAGGCTGTGTGTGTGTGTGTGTGTGTGTGTGTGTGTATTTGTGTGTATGTCGGTCGTCCATGCAAGCAAGTTCTGCGTCTCCCCAGAAAAAGTCTGTCACATAACAGTCAACATAACAGACTGGTCATCTAAAACTATTAAAATAGCTTGTTATATAGTGAAAGTACTTCACTGAGTTCTCATTTTTCACAAAATGAAGAAAACTTAAAATTTTCTTATCTCTTAATTTCTGTCAAGATCTAATACAATAGCTCATGTTGTTTTTGAGCATGGATAATGGAGTTGCTTGCATAGTTTTATGATCATTTTGCTCAACAACTGCTGTTTATTAAATTTCTAATAATCTTTATTTTCTTATTTGGTGGATGACCTCTTATATTTTATAAACTTTTGACAGTAAAATCTTAATTAAGCATCTTTAAATATCTTGCTGTAAAACCATGTGTATTATTTACAAAAGAAAGAATAATATACTCAATTATAAATATTGAAAATATTAACATGCATTTATATGAGAAAATCATGGAAATATGTACAACATGTAGTAAAATGTGTCAGAATATATAACACTATGACATAATTGATTAGATAAAATAACATTTTATTTTAAGCTAAGGTTATATTTATTCTCTTAGCTAAGCATATTTAGCAAAAATAGTATCCTTTTGTCTTCAATGCCTCTAATATCAATGTATAATTATCACTAAATAAATCATTTTGACATTTTAATGATATATTAGTGAATGCAAAGATGTGCATTTTACTTCAGTGTATAGTTATAGATGATGAATACAAATAAATAGTGAAACATCTCACTCTATCATGTTAAAATACTGTATAGTATCTCCAGGAAAACAAAATTATAATAGCTGTTCAAAGGTAGTCCCATTTGATTTTGTGTTTTCAAAGAACTTAGCAAAAAACATCACAGTACAAGATTACCGTCCTACAACCCACACACCCAAAGAAAACAGGAACCAATCATAACTATCTTCTGAGAGACCCCAACCAGCAGCTGACAGAGAGGAGTCTGAGACACATAGCCAAACATTAGGTGGAGCTCAAGGATACTTGTAGAAGAGAGGGAGGAAGAGGAGAGAGATCCAGAGAGCACAAGAACTCCACATGAAGACCAACAGAACCAACTAACCTAGGCCCTGGGAGGCTTACAGAATCTGAAACACCAACCAAAATGCATATATAACTGGACTTAGGGACCCTACACATCTGTAGCTGATTGGCAGCTTCATGTAGACCCTTTAGGTATTAAAGCAAGGGACTGCTTCTGACATTCACTCTCTTGTCTGTTCATTGAACACATTATCCTAGTTGAGACCCATTGTCTGGCCTCAGTGGAAGAGGATGCTCATAGCTTTGATGCAACTTGATGAACTGGAGTGGGTTGATGAGGTGGGGTTCTCCTCATCTGAAGAGAAGGAGAGAAGGGATAGTATAGGTAGAAGGGTAGTAACCAATAGAGAGGAGGGAGGGGACTTTGATCAGGATGTAATTTGAATAAATAAATAAGTTAAAAATAATTATACTAAAAATTTAAAAGATACAAGAAAATATGAATTATTTTAACATTTTAAAGGATGTAATATTTTGCACTATAAACTTTATTTTATTTTAAATGTGAACAAAAATAATGTGGTATTTTTAATACTTAATGATTTAAAATGAAATATTGTAGATACACTTATGACATTCTCTAAAAGTTGCATTTGAATGCAACTTTGCAAAATGTTAATGCAATATAATAGGTGCTTTACCATTATGAACAATGAATTTTCTGTTCTACTGTTTTGTTTTCTTTTTTTTATTTTGAAAAGCCTTGGGCTAAATTGTGCAATCCTAGATCATCTAAGCTAGATCATAGCTCTATTACCTAAGTATGGTCCCATATATATGTACATCCCTTTGGACTGCTATTCTCCACGCTATGCCAATACTCCAGGCCATATGGAATGATCTTCTTTAATCTACCCCATGGCATGTGTCCTCATTGTCTGCTCCTGGCTTCTCCTCGGAGGCTTCTTCCTCCCAAGATGCTCTCTGTCTCAGAAGCCCGAATACCCATAGGCCCACCAATCTTTGTTTTTGCCCAATCTCAGCATTTTATTCAACCAATCAGAGACAATGTTAAGTAAGAGAAAGCAAGCAAGATCAATTAATTAACTTTTAGAATGCTTAACATTACCCCATTAATTCCCTCTTTTTGTCTAATAAAAAGAGACAATTTTTAAGTCATATAGTAAAAACAGGAATATACGAAACAATCAAGAAACCATATATATGTTCTACTGTTTTATTACATTTGTTTATTGTGTCTCTCTGTGTGTGTGTGTGTGTATGATAGGGTGTTTGTATATTTGCCATTGACCTCAGAAGAAAACTTGCAAGAATTGTTTCATTCCTTCCACCATGAGGCTCCCTGAATTGAACTCAGGGTGTCTGTCTGGCTTGGCAGCAAATCCCTCATTTGCTCAATCAACATGTAGACTTTCTGCTACAATAAGATTATAAATAAGTTATGGATGGATTTCTTCTTTTGCATTTCCTTGAAAGATTATTTAAAAATTTAAAATAATGCATATTTTTCATTTGCTTAAGAGATTGAAATTGCTGTAATGTATGGAGAGAAAATGGGAACTGTCCAGGCAGCCACTTGTATGTCATTTTTTAGTTTTGGAAGCTGCAGGCCCTGCACTTCCTATATAATCAGATATATTTATCGCTCTCAGGTCTCTGAGGTGGTTGAAGAATAGATAGCTAGAGTCTCATAGTTAAATTTTGAGTTGTTTAGGAATCAAGAGGGTGTTCTGGATCTAAGAAGATATTTTTTAAAATTATGAGGCAAATTAGTATGAAAGCTGAGTTAGATATAGAACTTTAAACTCATGGAGGTGGTTAGATAGTAGAATGTTAAAGTCAGGTGCCAAATACATATGGACTGGACATTGGGAATGTATGCTAAACCATATAACTCTCATAATTGTGGTCTATTTATTTCTTTTGTTTTTGTATTGTATTTATAGTTATAAGAGAAAGAACCATTTGTTTGACTGAAAGGGAGAGCTGTTGGGGGGGAAAAAAGAAATACCTTAAACTAAAAAAAAAAAAAGAAGGGAAGAGGATGGGGGGGTTGAGGGGGAGGAGGGTGGAAGGGTGGGACTGGAGGGGGGAGTAGGGAGGGGATTGTGATTGAGATGTAACTTGAAGAAATAAAAAATAAATTATTAAAAAAAGAGATTGAAATTATGATTTTGAATATATGGAAACATACTTCAAATCTTTTCAGCAAATAATAAACATACATTCTTTTAAAATTTATATTATGACCATGCATACCAAAACTTAGTAGAAAGTCACGAGTCTATGTCTGAATAAAAATCAACAATTCAGTGTCAATTTGAACATAATACGTTACTAACAGAGGAAATTGTAGTACTTGATTCAGTACCAAAAGTAATTCATTTTAACAAATGTTTCCTTATTTTTACAATGATGAAATAAGTATCAGTTCAAATATCAAAACTCCAAAATTAGAAATTTAAGTTTTAATGTTTACAATTTAATAGTAATAGGGAACATCTGTTAATTAGTGATTTCTTGGTAGGTCATTGTGCTGCAGTGAAATGTCAATATTGCCAGATTGCTAATAGTGCATTTTGGTTCCAGAATTTAAAAAAAAAATGGGGGAAAGCATGATATATTTGAGAATTAGTGAAGCTCTTGAGGGTTATGACTCAGGTAAGCCATTCACTGCCTTGACATTAGTAAGTCCATTAAACACTCACATTGCTAGTTTAAGCAAATAGTACTTACACATCAGCAAAAATTACCTCTAATAGTAGAAAAATAATCTCTGAGAATAGAATTGCTGGACTCATCCATTTTTCCACATTATAGATTTGCCAACGCTAAGAAAACTTTACTTGAAATTACATGTTCCTGCGAACATAGAGCACTGTCCATTTCCTGCACTTATTAGATTCATATACTGACTACTATTTGCTTATGTCTTAGTAAGCAAAATGGCTATGCTAAAAGTATATTTAATATCAAGCATAGCCACTCTTCTGTATCTAATAAAAGTTAAAAATGAGCATGCTGATAAAGCATTTATCTTTTGTGGTTCATCCAGTGTTGGATGATGGCCAACAGAATCAAAAACAGACACTACATAAAGAAGGACAACTTATTTCATATAGTTCTAATATTCTTAGGGGCATAGGATCGGATATACTTATCAGAATCATGAAATACTTTAATCTGCAATATGCAAAACCTAGTAACCATCATCTTAGGCAATTATTATAGGAACAACCCACAAAAATATTGTAAACAATTCAATATGTGATGTTCAAAATTAATCTACAGAAATATGCCATTAGGGAGATTGTATGTGAAGCAATGGGAACACATTGGAGAAATATAGATTAGTAAAGAACTGTGGGTTCAAAACACTTGAAAGTGCTGGTAACATATCTAGAGATAATAATTAATAAAATCAAGATATCTTCAAAAAGATCTGTCATATTCTCATATAATGCACCTATAAATGTCACAAGACAATGGATAAGGTAACCGGACTTGCAAAGAGTAATCAATAGTATTTCAAACTGCTGTAAAAGTAACAACCATTATACCATCTCTTAGTATGAAGACTATCACCAATTAAATTATCCTGGAGAAGATTTATGAACTTGTTTATGTTGCCATACTACAAATTTTTGTATTTCTGAAATCTCACAGAAATATTAGTTGTATTAGAAAAACCTGGAATTTAGAGAATAAATCCCTTCCTAGTGTCTGTACCTGTGTTCAAGTAAAACAGTATAATATGTACTTCCCCAGTAGAATAGTATTTATTTTAAAGAATAGTTATCTAAGTTTTTACATATATGTCAAATTGTCTAAACACACACACGAAGACCTAATAGCACATCTCAGAATGTTGACATTTTTGTATTTGCTACATTTTTATTATTTAATCAACAAAGCACCCTAAACTGATTACCACCAAATGTCAATTATGATATTTTCTGTATTTAATATCTATATCTATGATAGACTACATTAAGTCAAATATAAATTGTTAATGAAAAAACAAATAATATCAAGCTTTATCACATTTCATCTCATAAGTGATTCCCTATTGATTTCTTTGTCATTGTAAACCATTTTTTAAAAACTTTTGTGTCTGAAATAATTAATTTTAATTTTAGTATTTTGTCATACTACATTAGCTATTATTTTTAAATAAGTTTCTATGTGATATATTAAACTAAAAAAATTTTAATAAATAGACTCATATTGAAGTAAGTTTATTTTCTCAGGAGAAAAGTGGATTAATTTATACAAATTAAAATGTAAAATAAAGTTAGATGATTATGAAATAAGATATATTATTTAAAATTAGTCAAATGTACTTAGCTTTACATCATATATAGTAAATTTAGCTTAATCTAGGCATCTAAAATAATGATATCACATCTATATAACAAA
This sequence comes from Lophiomys imhausi, assembly GCA_907164525.1. Classification (NCBI taxonomy): domain Eukaryota; kingdom Metazoa; phylum Chordata; class Mammalia; order Rodentia; family Muridae; genus Lophiomys; species Lophiomys imhausi. The sequence goes on along the minus strand of CAJQZJ010018033.1, from coordinate 15,287,769 downwards.
TCAAATAGAAATCATAGGTTGAAACAGTGGCAAGACTCATTTGGCAAGAAAAATCTCTTACTTCAACTGTATACAGAATGCTGTCCAAAAAGGACAAAACTTGGAAGCAGTTAAATCGACAGCCTAGCTCTGCCAGGACAAGGTAGGCAAGTCCTTCATAATTCCTGCTTTACAATCAATGTCTGTCAGAGAAATTGGGACAAATGTCTGAAGATTGTTGCTGCAATGTGTGGAGAGAAACTGGGAACTGTCCAGGCAGCCAGTTGTATGTCATTTCTTTGTTTTGGAAGCTTGGCCCTGCACTTCCTGTATAATCAGATATATTTATCCTTCTCAGGTCTCGGATGCAGTTGAAGACTAGATAGCTATAGTTCCATAGTTAAATTTTGAGTTGTTTAGGAATTGAGAGGGTGTTCTAGATCTAAAAACATGTTTTTAAAATTATGATGCAAGTTAGGATGGAAGCTGGGTTGGATATAGAACCTTAAACTCATGGAGATGGTTACATAGTAGAATGTTAAAGTCAGTTGCCAAATATGTATGTACTGGGCATTGGGGATGTGTGCTAAGCCTTATAATTCTCATAACTGTGGACTAATTATTTTTGCTGTTTTGTATTGTATTTGTTGTTATAAGAGAAAGAGCAATTTGTGGAATGGAAGGGGAACTGTTGTGGGGGAAAAGATATACCTTAAACTTTAAAAAAAAAAGGAAGCAGATGGGGAGAGTGAGGTGGCAGAGGGAGAGAGGGTGGGACAAGAAGGGAAGTAGGGAGAGGATTGTGATTGGGAAGTAACTTGAGGAAATAAAATAATAGTAATAATAATACTAACAATAATTTTACTTAAAAACATGTTTTTACAATGAAATAAAATTCAATATTTTACTGGATTTCACTATTTACACAGTGCCTAAAATAAAACAGAAAGATGTTTTTTCATTTGGTGGGCAAAGAGGTAGCTCCTGGACTCTGCTGTTTACAAATAAATAAATAATTCATAAATTTAACTATGAAAATAAACAGATACATTAGTGACTATTAGAAGCCACTGTTATTGACATGTGCTATCAAAGGTAAGTCACCTGATAAAAGTCATGAGGAAATTGCTTAAAGTGGTAGGAATTCACAATTCATCTAATGCTTCCCACTAAACTCTTTTAAATTTTAATGTTATTAAACTGCCAACAACAATAAGATACTTGGTAAAAAAGAGACTACATATTTGAAAGGTATTGTTTTTGATGCTATCTTTAATATTATGGCTCATTAAAAAAATTAGCTGGAAATTTATAGATAGAAGCCTCTATACCAGCATTTTACAGCTATAGAACATTTATTCTATAATTACTGATGTGGCACAGTATGATATACATACAAAAATTTAATCATGGATTTAACATAAATTATATTAATACTATGAACAACTAAACTTTTTATTGCCTTTCTGCTACAGAAAATAAGGGCATAGAGGAATTGCTTGCAATTCACAATGACACCTTCATTTGCTGACCTTCTGTTGCTATTTTAGAGATTAATAATACAAAACAAACTAATGTCATGAATAATATATTGGTCAGGTTAATGTGAATTTTCTAGAATAAATGCAGATTAAACTTATGACAAAATGCCAAAACACAAATAATGACACAGAGTTAAACAAAGCAAAATAGTAGAAAACATGAGGAAAATATATATACAAAGGGGATTTTTCAAAACTTTATGAATGATATTATTAAATTATTCATAATTATAAAAATATCTTAACAGAAGAAAATATTCTTTAGTATTCCACACTGGCTTATTTATTAATGTAGTAAAATAATAATTAATGATTATTTTCTAGTGGGAAGAGTGAGATAATCTATAGAAAGAAAAATATTTATGTTATTTTACTATAACTCCATAGTATATTTATCATGATTTTGTGTTTATTTCAGTATTAGTACACGTTGGCTCACTTTCTTAGAAAACAGTGTTATTTCTAAATTCTTTTAGGATATTATATCAAGTTATAAAACATGTCAAGCTACAAACCTGAAAATTACACCAATAAATATTTATTCTCCTTTTGTAATTGAGCTACTTTCAATACTGGGATATTAGCATTAGCTCATTATAATTTATCATCTGGATGTGGTGTTTTATTTAATCTCATTTATTAACCTTTGGAGTTTCTTTAAATCAATTTTGCTTCTAAGAATACTGGCAAGTTGCACCTTGACAAACCACCACTAATTTTTTATTTGCTCCATAGCTTTTTTTCATCCTATCATTTGGGACTCTGATAATCATTGCTTAGAGTGTAAAATATCCAAAGATTTAAATCACTTATGTGCAATTGTACAGGCTTATATTGAATCATAAACATTAAAAAGTCAACATTCTTTTGTCTGCCCTTGAAACATTCCATATTTAATTTATTATATTAATTCTCCAAAGTAACCAAAAAGAAATAAGCAAAGCTAAACAATTGTGCACATAAGGACTTCAATGAAAACTATACTTGGGAAAAATCATACCCTCAGAATAAAGTAAAATATTCATATTTATATAAATTTAAATTATAACCAAGGTGTGTTTCTAAAGCTTGCTCATTAGTCACCAAATACAATTGTATACACCATATGCTACATCTTCATTAGCAAAAACACTGGTGCCCATCAGTTATTGAAATTTCTTCTGTTATTTTCTTTTAGATCTGTTTTCCCAGGAAAATTATCTAGAAAGAGTTTTAACATTTGCTTTCCAATGTATATGGACCAACAGTTCAGTTTGTAGGAACAATGTCCTTATTTCAGCTCTCCTACTTACACTTCCTTAGATCAGGATACAAGTGTTTTCTTAGAGGCTTTGCATTGTTAGCTTCTAACTTTCTATATCTAGAATTCTTATACCCTAATAATTCTAAATTTTAGAATGCAGACAGGCACATAGGATTTGGAAGGATTTAAGTTTAAAAGCTACTTACAAAAGGCAGGCTGCAATTCAAACAAATTGTCCTTTGAGATCTCAAAATATATACACTAAAGGTTTGTTTAGCTCCAAAATATCAAAATAATTTCTTCTTTAATCCGTATTGAAAGGCAATACTTTATATATTTTCAAAAAACCAAATTTGCTCCAGGAAAAATATTACCTGACCCCCCCCCCCAAAAAAAAGGTAATTATCCCAGAGTTAGGATTATCTTTCCAGGAGATTTAAAGCATACATTCAAGGAATCCAGGGACAACTGGACAACAGAAACCTCAGCAGAAAACAGATCAGACACCAAAGAAGACAAGTGGCCTAGATGATCCAGCCTTGCAGACTCCCTCAATAGCAGTTTCCTCAAAAGTCTACAACCACAAAAACACAAAATGGCTAAGATCGTTCAGCACCATACACTGCCACAGTCAGAACTTCAGTAAAGCTCTGAAGATCAGCTTCTGTCTATGAATTTCATAGGACATCTAAATAGCTGAGCACAAAAGGACTGATCATCAAATGATTCTATTAACATTTTTAACCAGTTTTCCATTCTTATTTGGGCCCAAAACAGGTTTACTACATCCCAAATCAGCAGGAAGTCATTTTAAGAGAACAACACCCCATCCCCAGAAGGTGGGGAGGGTGTCCCCCCCCCTTTGGTTATTTGATGGATAATAGAAAATTTTGTTGTTTAGGGGAAAAGACTACAAGCGGTTAAATGGTTTGGTTAAATGGGTTTTGGAGGTTAGACCCAGGGACTTCTCTCTTTTTCTTTTCTGTATCCTTCTTTCTCTCCTATGTATGAGTGAACAGACTTGAGAAAAATGGGACATAGACATAGTATAGGAAAGATCAAGAAAAAAGGACAGATTATTGAATACGGCCTTATACCTTTGTATATTGATACAAAATTAATATTATATTTGGCTAAATTGGTATTGATCATTGCATATTAATGCAAAATTAAGATTGAATTGGACTACATCAGTATTGATCTTTGTATATTGATACAAAATTAAGATTATATTTGGCCATAATGGTATGGACCCTTGTATATTGATGCAAAATTAAGATTGTATTGGGCTACAGCGGTATTGATCCTTGTATATTGAAACAAAATTAAGATTATATTTGGCCACATTGGTATTGATCTTTGTATATTGATACAAAATTAAGAGTAATGTTTCTTAAAGGTATTGTTCCTAGTAATGCTTAAAAATGAAATGTAAAGTTTTGGCCTCTTGCTACCAACCGTCATAAACTGTTTAGGATAATTAATGGAAACTAATAGTCATGCAAACATGTCATTTTGTTAGTTACTATTACAGTCTATCACAGTTATTTTCTAAGCTACTCAGAAATCAAGTTGCTAAGAGACAAGCAATATTTGCTTATCTAAATATAAGAGATAGATAGGGCATCTTCAAAAACCTCAAGAGATCTGCAGAATATGCCATTCAAAGATGTTTTCTTAACTTAAGATTTTTTTGATATCAAGACATGTCAGCTCCTGACAGCACCCCCTATTCTACTCCAAGTAGAAGATGAGCATCAAAGAATCTCCAGTGAGAGATGGTTGAATTGGTGGTAAGCCTTTCTCTTGGCATGAAAAAACCCTTGCTTCAACTGTAGACAGACTGCTGTCCAAAAAGGACAAAACTTGGAAGCAGGTAAGTTGACAGCCTAGCTCTGCCAAGACAGGGTAGGTAAGTCCTTCATAATTCCTGCTCTACAATCAATGTCAGAGAAACGGGGCCAAAAGTCTGAAGATTGATGCTGTAATGTATGGAGAGAAAATGGGAACTGTCCAGGCAGCCACTGGTATCTCATTTCTTAGCTTTGGAAGCTGCAGGCCCTGCACTTCCTATATACTCAGATATATTTATCGCTCTCAGGTCTCTGAGGTGGTTGAAGAATAGATAGCTAGAGTCTCATAGTTAAATTTTGAGTTGTTTAGGAATAAAGAGAGTGTTCTGGATCTAAGAAGATATTTTTAAAATTGTGAGGCAAGTTAGTATGAAAGCTGAGTTAGATATAGAACTTTAAACTCATGGAGATGGTTAGATAGTAGAATGTTAAAGTCAGGTGCCAAATACATATGGACTAGAGATTGGGAATGTATGCTAAGCAATATAACTCTCATAATTGTGGCCTATTTATTTCTTTTGTTTTTGTATTGTATTTATAGTTATAAGGGAAAGAACCGATTCGGGAACTCCCATTTGGAGAGGCGCCTGGTAAGATCGATCCCAACTTACAGCAGGCAGAATCAGGGTCCACTTGGCCATAGATCGCTGGCCTATTGGGCTCCCCACACATCAGGTTGAACTTACACCTACTTAAAAAACTTTGCGAGATAGTGGAAGGCTTAACAAGGAACAAACAGGGGGCTCAGCGGGTGGTCTGCAGCCTCTCGTGAAGCGGAGGGCGGGAGGTTCCAAGAGAGCGCAGGAAGCTGGGAACACATAGGCGGGCGGGAGGGGCCGAATCGCGCAAACTCACGGTAGCACAAATGGGGAGGGAGCACGGCTGGCAGGGCCAAATCCCCGCGAACCCACGGTGGGTCATCTGGGGAGAGAGACAGGCGTGGGTGGAGCCAGGGATCCGTGCACCCACGGAGGAGCTACTGGGATGAGAGGTCCACTCAGGCAGCCGGAGGATCGGGGCTTGGGGTACCCACAGGACCCGTGGCGGCGCAGACAGGAAGGGAATCAGGCACAGAGTCCAGCCCTGTGGAGAGAAGCCTAGAGAGAAACCAGAAATCGGGTCCATTGCTGTATCCTGAAAAATCCAGACATATTAGGTGTGGAGCCAGACCCTGTCAGCCTCCGTGACTACAAACAAAGCCCACAGAATCTGTCCCTGGGCAAACAGGCCCATACCATCAGAACCATTACAGGCTGATAACTCAGAGTGCAACATCGGGAAGTCTGAATTGGGAGCAGTGAAACAATCCTGGTCCATTACTCACAACCTGGGAATAGGCTGCACCAGATCACAGTGCCTCAGGCGATTAAAACCACAGTGACTTTGAAATCCCCCTGTAAGCAAGGACAGATAGCCAAGTAACTCGTCCCCTGCACAAAATCATCCACTGTGGTTCCAAGCACAGAAAACAGACAGCTAAATGCATCCAATGGCGAAAGGTCAAAAAAAAAAATAGAAATCAAGGAATTATGACTCCAACAAAGCAGAATCATCCTAGCTCATCCAATTTGGATGACCACACACCAACAGAAACACATGAAAACATTGACAATTTTGCATTATGGAAAGTGATAGAGTCCCTGCAAGAAGAACTTAAATGTATGAAGGAATTCAAAGAAGCCACAATTCTACAAATCAAAATAAGGAACAACACCATTAAAGAGCTCCAAGCCAAGGTGACAGAGCTTGAACAGGAAAAGGAAAAAGCCATGAAAGATTTTCATACAAAAACAAGCAAGCTGGAGAAGGAAATGTACAAAACGAACAAAATCATACAAGACATGAAAATAGAAATAGAAACAATAAAGAACACAGTCAGAGTTAAAAGAGGAAGTGGAGAACCAAGGGAAGAGAACAGGAACTAAGGATGTGAGTATCAACAATAGGATGCAAGAGATGGAAGACAGGATCTCAGGCATGGAAGATGCAGTGGAAGAAATCAGTACAGCATCCAAAGAAAATGAGAAGACTAAAAAAATCTCTCACCCACAACATCAAAGAAATCAAGGACTCAATGAAAAGAAAGAACCTAAGAATTATAGGTATAGAGGAAAGAGAGGACTCCCGACTCCAAGGTCCAGGAAATATCTTCAACAAAATCATAGAGGAAAACTTCCCAAACCTGAAAAAAGAGATGCCAATAAAAATCCAAGAGGCTTACAGAACACCAAACAGATTAGACCAGAAAAGAAACTCCTCTCGCCACATAATAATTGAAACTCCAAATGTACAGAACAAAGAAAGAATATTAAAAGCTGTAAGAGAAAAATGTCAAGTCACATACAATGGCAGACCCATCAGAATTACACCTGACTTCTCCCCAGAAACGTTAAAAGCTAGAAGGGCCTGGTCAGATATACTACAAGTCCTGAGAGATCATAGGTGCCCAGCCAGACTACTTTACCCAGCAAAACTCTCTATCAACATAGATGGAGAAAACAAGATATTCCATGACAAAATCAAATTTAAACAATATCTACCAACAAACCAAGCCGTACAGAAAATCCTAGAAGGAAAATCCCAAACCAGAGAAGAAAACTCCACCCAAGAAAACAAAGGGAATAGAAAACCCCTCAGCAACTAAACCAAAAGAGGCACAGGACCACCACCTATACCAAACTAATGGGAAATAACAACCCCAGGTCACTAATATCCATCAACATCAATGGACTCAACTCCCCAATAAAAAGACATAGGTTTACAGAGTGGATCCGCAAGCAAGACCCTTCCTTATGCTGTATACAAGAGACACATCTAACTACGAAAGATAGACACTGCCTCAGAGTAAAAGACTGGGAAAAGGTTTACCAAGCAAATGGACCCAGGAAGCAAGCTGGAGTAGCCATCCTAAAATCAAACAAAACAGACTTTTAACTGAAGTTAATGAAAAAAGACAAAGAAGGGCACTATATACTCATTAAAGGGAATATTCATCAAGAGGAAATCTCAATACTGAACATCTATGCCCCAAATACAAAGGCACCTACTTTCATAAAAGAAACACTTCTAAAACTAAAGTGCACGTCGATCACAACACATTAGTAGTGGGAGACTTCAACACCAAACTCACAACAAAGGACAGATCATCAAGACAGAAAACAAACAGAGAAATATTGAGTCTAACAGAGATCATGAAACAAATGGACCTAACAGATATCTACAGAACGTTTCACCCAAACACAAAGGAATACACCTTTTTCTCAGCACCCCATGGAACCTTCTCCAAAATCGGCCACATAATTGGTCACAAGGATAGTCTCAATAGATACAAGAAAACTGAAATAACACCTTGTATCTTATCAGACCACCACGGAATAAAGCTGGTCTTCAACAGCAAAAGAATCATCAGAAAGCCTACACACACATGGAAATTGAACAGCTCCTTACTGGATGCCCACTGGGTCAGGGAATAAATAAAGAAGGAAATCAAAGACTTCTTAAAATCCAATGACAATGAAGACACAACATACCCAAACCTATGGGATACATTGAAAGCTGTGCTATGAGGAAAGTTCATAGCACTAAGTGCTTTCAAAAAGAAAATTGTGACAGCTCATATTAGTGAACTAACAGCTAAGCTGGGTGAATTGGGAAAAAAAGAAACAAACACTCCCAAGAAGAGCAGAAGACAGGAAATCATCAAACTTAGAGCTGAAATCAACAACTTAGAATCAAAAAGAACTATACAAAGAATCAATGAAACCAAGATTTGATTCTTTGAGAAAACCAACAAAATAGACAGACCTCTAGCCAAATTAACTAAAAGGCAAAGGGAAAGAACACAAATCAACAAAATCAGAAATGAAAAGGGAGAAATAACAACAGACATTGAGGAGATCCAGAAAATATTCGGGCATTACTTTAAAAATCTATATTCCACTAAATTTGAAAACCTAAGCGAAATGGACAATTTCCTCGATAAATTCCACCTACCAAAACTAAATCAAAATCAAATTAACAGCTTAAACAGCCCAATAACACCTAAGGAAATAGAAACAGTCATTAATAATCTCCCAACCAAAAAAAGCCCAGGGCCAGATGGCTTTAGCATGGAATTCTACCGGACCTTCAAAGAGGAACAAACACCATAACTTTTCAAACTCTTCCACCACATAGAAACAGAAAGATCACTGCCAAACTCATTTTATGAGGCCACTGTCATTCTGATTCCTAAACCACGCAAAGACCCAAAAAAGAAAGAGAATTTCAGACAAATATCCCTCACGAACATAGATGTAAAAATACTTAATAAAATACTAGCAAACAGAATTCAAGAACACATCAAAAGTATCATACACCATGATCAAGTAGGCTTCATCCCTGGAATGCAGGGATGGTTCAATATACAAAAGTCTATCAATGTAATTCACCACATAAACAAGATGAAAGAAAAAAACCACATGATAATCTCGCTAGATGCAGAAAAAGCATTTGACAAAATCCAACACCCCTTCATGCTAAAAGTTCTGGAGAGAACGGGCATACAAGGACCATACCTAGAAATAATAAAGGGCAATATACAGCAAGCCAGTAGCCAACATCAAATTAAATGGAGAGAAGCTTGAAGCATTTCCTCTAAATTCAGGGACAAGACAAGGATGACCACTTTCACCATATCTCTTCTATATAGTACTTGAAGTCCTTGCTAGAGCAATAAGACAACTAAAGGAGATCAAAGGGATAAAAATTGGAAATGAAGAAGTCAAATTATCCCTATTTGCAGATGATATGTTAGTAAGCGACCCCAAAAACTCCACCAAAGAACTCTTACAGCTGATAAACAACTTCAGCAAGGTGGCTGGATACAAAATTAACTAAAAAAAAATCAGAAGCCCTTCTTTATACAACAAACAAATATACCGAGAAAGAAATAAGGGAAACAACCCCTTTCACAATAGCCACAAACAACATAAAATACCTGGGGGTAACTCTAACCAAGCATGTAAAGAACCTATATGACAAGAACTTCAAGCCCCTGAAGAAAGAATTGGAAGAGGCCTTTAGAAGATGGAAAGATCTCCCTTGCTCATGTATAGGTAAGATCAACATAATAAAAATGGCTATCCTACCAAAAGCAATATATAGATTTAATGCAATTCCTATCAAAATACCAACACAATTCTTTATAGACCTGGAAAAAGCTATTCTCAACTTCATATGGAACAACAAAAAGCCCAGAATAGCTAAATCAATCCTGTCCAATGAAAAAACATCTGGAGGTATCACCATCCCAGATTTCAAGCTGTACTACAGAGCAACAGTAATAAAGACAGCATGGTACTGGTATAGAAACAGACCAGTGGATCAATGGAATCGAATTGAAGACCCAAACATGGATCCACACACCTATGTCCAACTAATCTTTGACAGAGAAGCCAAAAACGCACAATGGAAGAAGGACAGCATCTTCAACAAATGGTGCTGGTCCAACTGGATGTCCACTTGCAAAAGAATGAAATTAGACCCATACCTATCACCTTGTACAAAACTTAATTCCAAATGGATCAAAGACCTTAACATAAGGCCAGCCACACTAAAGATACTAGAAGAAAAAGTAAGAGAAACCCTCGAACTCATTGGCACCGGTGACAACTTCCTGAACAGAACACCGACAGCTCAGGACCTGAGATCAACAATCAATAAATGGGACCTCATGAAACTGAAAAGCTTCTCTAAGGCAAAGGACACTGTCATTCGAACAAAACGGCAATCAACAGACTGGGAGAAAATCTTCACCAACCCCACATCTGATAGAGCGTTATTATCTAAAATCTACAAAGAACTCAAGAAACTAAATGCCAAGAAACCAAATAATCCAATCAAAAAATGGGAGATGGAGCTAAATAGAGAATTCACAAAGGAGGAATCCCTAAGGGCTGAGAGACACCTGAAGAAATGTTCAACATCCTTAATCATCAGAGAAATGCAACTCAAGACGACCCTGAGATTCCACCTAACACCTGTTAGATTGGCTAAGATAAAGAGCTCAAATGATAGCGCATGCTGCCGAGGGTGTGGAGAAAGGGGAACCCTACTCCATTGCTGGTGGGAGTTCAGACTTGTGCAACCACTATGGAGGTCTGTCTGGCGATATCTTAGAAATCTAGGAATAACCTTGCCTCAGGACCCAGCCATACCACTTCTGGGTATACACCCAAAGGACCTCTCACGGAGACATAGGGAAGTCTCCTCATCTATGTTCATAGCAGCCTTATTTGTAATAGCTAGAAATTGGAAACAACCCAGATGTCCCTCAACTGAAGAATGGATTAAAAAATTGTGGTACATCTATACAATGGAATATTACTCAGCTATCAGAAACAATGAAATCATGCAATTTGCAACCAAATGGATGGATCTAGAGGAGCTCATCCTGAGTGAGCTAACGCAGTCTCAGAAGGATGCACATGGCATCTATTCACTTATAGTAGGATTTTAACTATATCGTACAGGATATCTGTACTACAACCAACACACCAAAAGGAACAAGGACATAATTTTTTTTTTTATCTTTTTTTTCCTTCTTTTTTTCTTTTTACTTTTTCCTTTTCCCTTCTCTTTTTCTTCTCTTTTTTTGTTGATATTCTTTGTTTTTGTGGGTTTGTGTGTTTGTTGGTCTTTTTTTTCAGTATTCCCCCAGTAGCAATGAGACACCATTCATTGGCATTACTGCCTCCTAGGCCCCTGGTGAATGAAGAGGCTCTTGGCCCTCATATGACTCCTGATCTGTGGTGAGAGACTGTTAGGCAGGGACACTCCACCCCAGAGGAATAAGACTGAAGGGTCAGGGGGTAGGTCATGGGAGGGTGGGGCAGGGAAGCGGGAAAAGAGGACAATATGATAAGGATGTAACCTGAAGCAACAAACAAATAAATTTATTAACTAAAAAAAAAAAAAAAAGGCAGGGGCAGGGCTGAAACACTGTGAATGGAATAGAGGATACAGCCATTCGGCCTGGTTTTGCAGACCTCCAGGTGTAGAGAAGACGTGGAGCTAAGGTAAAATACAAGAGAATTGTGGTATTGGCCCATGCCTTTGACTTCAGTGGAGAAGGGGGGGGGAACACCGTAGAGTTGGTGGTCTTATGTATTCTGGAGTCATACAGAGCGGGGTGGTGAGGGTGCATACTCTTGGTCCCACCATTCAAGAAGAGTACACCCTTGGTCCCAGCTCCCAGCACACTGGAGACAGAAACAGGCAGATCCCGGAGCTCAGGGTCAGCCTGATGCAGGGCAAACTCTAAATAGAGAAAGACTTCGATCCAGGAGTGGTGGAACACATCTTTGATCCCTACAGATGGGAAACACAGGTCCCTGATCCCAATAATTAGAGTTCAGAGACACACACATGGGATTTGGAGGGACCTAGGTTTGGAGGCTACTTACAAAAGGCCTTCTCGATGCAGGCAGATTGTCCTTTGGGATCTCAAAATATATACACTAGAGCTGGTTTAGCTCCAAGGTGACAGAATGATTTCTTCTTTAACCCGGATTGAAAGATAATGCTTTGTATGTTGTCAGAAGGCCAAATTTGCTTCAGGAGAAGTACTACCTAGCCCCCCCCCACCACACCCCCACAAAAAAAAAGAGGGCAATTGTCCTAGGGTTGGGATTGGGGCAGGGCTCTGTTCTTCTGTTCTTATCGTTCCAGGAGAATCGAAGTGTCCATTAGGGGAGTCCAGGGATGGCTGGACAGTGGAATCCTCAGCAGAGAGCAGAATCAGGCACCAAGGAGGACGAGTGACCCAGTTGATTCTACCTGGCAGACTTCCTCAATAGCTGTCTCCATAGGGGGCCTGCAACCACCACAGCAATCCAATGTCACTGGGACCGCTCAGCTCTACACAATGCCCCGGCAGGAACCTCAGTGAAGCCTGCAAGATCAGCTTCTGCCTACAAACCCCTCAGGTCATCTAAACAGCTGAGAACAGAAGGACTGAACATAAAAGAAGTGTACTAACATTTTTAATCATTTTTCTCATTTGGGTTCGGGCACCAAACAGGCTACTACGACCCAAATCAGCAGGAAGTCACTTTAAGAGAGCGACATCCCATGCCCAGTGGATGAGGAAGGTGTTTCTCCGCCCTTCTTTTAGGTTATTTGAAGGATACCTGAAAACTCTGATATGTAGGGGAAGAGACTACAAGCTGATAAATGGTCCTGTCTTAATGGGTTTTGGAGGTTAGCCCCAGGGAATTCCTACTTTTCCTTTTCTGTATCCTTCTTCCTCTCCTATGTAGGAGTGCATGGGCTTGAGAAAAATGAGATATAGACATAGCACAGGAAGGTCCAAGAAGAAGGGGCAGATTATTGAATATGCCCTTATACCTTTGTATATTGATACAAAATTAGTAGTTTATTTGGCTAAAGTGGTATTGACCATTATTTATTGTGCAAAAATAAGATTGTATTGGATTATATCGGTATTGATCTTTGTATATTGATACAAAATTAAGATTATAGTTGGCCACAATGGTATTGACCCTTGCATATGGACGTAATATTAAGATTATATTGGGCTACATAGGCATTGATCTTGGTATATTGATACATAATTAAGAGTATATTTAACCAAAATTGAATAGATCTTTGTATATTGATACAAATTTAAAGGTAACGCTTCCTAATGGTATCATACCTAGAGATACTTAAAAATAAAATATGAAGCTCTGACCTGTTGATGCCAACTGTCTAAAACGGTCTAGGATAGTTAAAACAAACTCCTAGTCATGCAAACATGTCACTTTGTTAGCTACTATGACAGTCTATCACAGATATTCTCTAAACTACCCAGTAATCAAGTTGCTAAGAGACAAGCAACATTTGCTTATCTAAATACAAGAGATGGATAGGGCATCTTCAAAAACCCCAAGAGATCTGCAGAATATGGCATTCAAAGATGTTATCTTAAATCAAGATTTTTTTTGATATCGAGACATATCAGCGCCTGACAGCACCCCCTATTCTACTCCAAGTAGAAGATAAGCATCGAAGAACCTCCACTGTAAGATGGTTGAATTAGTGGCAAGCCTTTCTCTTGGCATGAAAAAACCCCTTGCACCAACTGCAGACAGACTGCTGTCCAAAAAGTACAAAACTTGGTAGCAGGGAAGTCTACAGCCTAACTCTGCCAAGACAGGGTAGGTAAGTCCTTCATAATCCCTGCTCTACAACAAATGTTTGTCAGAGAAACAGGACCCAAAGGCTGATGACTGATGCTGGAATGTATGGAGAGAAAATGGGAACTGTCCAGGCAGTCATTGGTATGTTCTTTCTTAGTTTTGGAAGCTGCAGGCCCTGCACTTCCTATATAAGCAATTGTATTTATCCCTCTCAGGTCTCTGAGGTGGTTGAAGAATAGACAGCTAGAGTCTCATAGTTAAACTTTGAATTGTTTAGGAATCAAGAGGGTGTTATAGATCTAAGAAGATACTCTTAAAAGTGTGTTGCAGGATAGTATGAATGTTGAGTCACATATACACCTTTAAACTCATAGAGTTGTTTAGATAGTAGAATGTTAAAGTCAGGGGCCAAATATGTATAAACTGGACATTGGGAAAGTATACTGGGCCATTTAACTCTCATAAATGTGGCATATTTATATCTATTGTTTTGTATAATACTTACTGTTATAAGAGAAGGAACCATCTGTTGGACTGAAAGGGGAAACTTCTGGGGGGAAGAGGGTGGAAGGGCGGGATAGGAAGGGGGAATAGGGAGGGGTTTGTTACTGAGATGTAACTTGAAGAAAAAAAATAAAGTATTTAAAAAAAATAAGAGAAAGAACCATTTGTTGGACTGAAAGGGAGAGCTGTTGTGGGGAAAAAGAAATACCTTAAACTAAAAAAAAAAGGGAAGAGGATGGGGGGTTGAGGGTGAGGAAGGTGGAAGGGTGGGACTGCAGGGGGGGTAGGGAGGGGAATGTGATTGAGATGTAACATGAAGAAATATAAAATTAATTATTAAAAAAGAAAAGCAGACTGAGCAAGTCATAGAAATATAGGAAAACACATTTTCTCCATGACCTCTGTTTCAGTTTTTGTCTACTGATGGAGAGTTTCTGACCTGATCTCCCTAAATGGAGCACTATAAACAATAAATTAAATTAATCCTTTCTTCTCAGGTGTTTTTCTATCAGTGTTTTTCACAGCAAAAGGATGTGCAAAGAGACACTACTAATAGTAAGATTTTCCAGTTTTTGGGTGATAATACCCAAATTATTATTTAATAAAATTTAGTGTTAATCAGGAGAGAAATAATAAGATTCGTTGCAAGGTGTAAATTTTTCAAATTAGTAGTCTCCTTTATTAAAACAAAATTATATAAAATTTCATAATTCTTATGTAAGAAATGCTATTTAATCTTTAAAACATCATAACAAATGTATATGTGTCAAGGAATTTTAACTGAGAAGTAAAATTTATTGTTAACAAATTTATTTTGTTTTAATTTCATGATCTTTATTAATTAAAAAAATGTGTCTTCTTTATCCATTTATTTTTCTCTCAAGTAATTACTCTAGTATGGAATCTAAATACTGGAGGAGAATTGGAGAACAAAAAAGATTAAGGTTGTTTTGAAAAAGCCTAAAGGAATCATACTATTTCATATTTACCTACAAATATACAAAATAAATACAAATTGAAAATGTAGTTATGATACTTGGTCTGATAATGATACCCACAAGAGCCATAGACTATCTTACAAAAAAAATGTCAGTACAACGAATGTGATAACTTTATTTTTGTTGTCCACCTGAGTCACCCGAGTAACTTCCTAAATACTGTAGGGCATTGCTCATGACATTGTTTTCCTCTCAGAGTTTTTAGGTGGGTCCATATTGCTAAAGACATTTTTAGTATGCGTAATTAGTACATAAGATGCAAATGACTCAAGCTAGATCTAATCTTAAAGTTTCTTTCTTGCAGCAGCTTACAGGAAAGTATTAAATAAGGTGTCAAAAAAAGGAAGTAATCTATAATTCTATCTATATAAGACATCTGTGATTCACAACACTGATGAGCACAAAAGTTATATACCTAAACTTGCATTAGTGTCTCTCATGCCTTGATCGTAAACAGCAAATTTCAAATGCTACTTTAGATCCAGTCAACATGAAAAAAAAATCATTCCTGGTACAAGAAAACTTGGCAACTACCTGGAGATAGTAAACTACTGAACCTTAGAAGACAAACTACACTATCACTTCACTAGATCAGCATAATTCCTATCTACATTTTAAAACATAGTATTATATTCATAGGTAAGTTTATTGTCATCCCTTGTCAAGGATGTTTCTCTTTGCAGCAAATGTTGACCACTATGGGAAACCACAGTTGCACACAGTGTAAATCATCATGTTGTGAGATATCCAGGCTCACTACACACGTATTCAACATATTTCCAGAATGTAAGCCTCAGGACTATAGAATAAAATGGGATTATATGAGCGAGAGGACCAGACAGTATGTTGTGAGACATTATATTGTAGGAATGGCTTCCAAGAGGACCTGAAAATAACAATTCCAATAGACTTTCCAAAGTTGAAGGGAGGAAATTTCATGAAGTCTCACCCAAAGACAATGAACGACAGACAACTCATGAATATCGAGAGTAAAAATTTGCCCCTTGCAGGGGATAAGCACTCTGGTTGGTTGTCTGTTACAAAGTGTTTTGCTCTGAAATTATATACACACAAAAACAAAAAATGGACTCATGAGGTCATATTTATATATTTTACATACATATATTGAATATATTCAAAACAAACACATATATACTTCTAAATATATATACCCATATTCATATATAGATCTACAGCTATGTTATATATATATAAAATAAAGAGAGAGGGAGTAAGAGATAAATTTTAACATAATTACTACATGTCTTCATACCCCTATGTCTCTCTATACACCATATGTCGGTTCTTTCTCCTTTCAGATTCATGTATATATATATATATATATATATATATATATATATATATATATATATATGAAAAATATATATGAGGGATATATGAATGGTTAGAGAAGAAAGAGAAGTAAAAAATTATAAAATTCATGTAATTATATTATATTTAAAATATTTTACATAAGTAATGTGATATGATTTGACATTTTCTTTCCTGTAATTTATATTAAAATATACTGAATAGGGATCCAAGATGGCGGTGGCCTGCGCAGACATATTTTGATTTTGAGTCAACAGTCACAAAGCGGCAAGTGTTGCAGGATGCTGTACAAAGGGCACTACCCCTTCTAAATCTCACCCAGCTACACAGGCACCACGGAAGATCCCTGGGCAGGACGCCCCTTCCCACTCTCGGACATGCTAGGAAGCTGCTGGACTCAGGAATCGGGATCACCCATCCCCGCAACAGGAGAGACTCCCAGTAAGTTACAACCTAATAACCAGCCTGCAGATTCAGAACCCACTCAGAGATAATCCACACCCTGCTGGGCACTCCCAGGTCTCACACAGACAATCCAATTATCTGGCAAAAGGTTGCGACCCTTGGAAGTGAGCGCAGCTCCGCTGCAAAGTGCTTTCAGACCACAGATCGCAGTCTGTGAGGAAACTGACCAGTTTACAATCCGTGGACGGCAAGGCTATTGGAGCTGAAATGCAAATTTACCAGCTACATGAACCAACCCCGGGCAAACTGCGAGATATTTGAAACTGTCGTATATCAGACTTTTGTACTAGTATGGGCCCTTCTGGCAGGGAACCAGAGCTTGCTTGTACACAGCTCCGCCACCTGGATTAGTTAGGTCTCCACCTGGGAGGTGGGACTGAATGACTCACCTTATAGGGGTGGAGTAAGGCAATGCTACTCCTACACCAAAGCGCCCCCTTTGGACCCAAGTCCAGAAGACAGCAAAAAAATCCCACATGGCCTGAGGCCCCAGACAAAAAAACAAACAAACAAACAAAAAAAAAAAAACCACAGCGAAATGTCTCCAACAAAAGAAAGCAAGGCTATTCCGTCCAGCCTGGACCACCTCACCACAACTGAAACACATGAAAAAGATGACAATTCTACATTATGGAAAGTGATAGAGTCCCTTCAAGAAGAACTTAAAACTATGAAGGAATTCAAAGAAGCCACAATTTTACAAGTCAAAACAACGAATAACACCATTATAGAGCTCCAAGCCAAGGTGACCCAGCTTGAACAGGAAAAGGATAAAGCAATGAAAGATCTCCAGGCAAAAACAAGCAAACTGGAGAAGGAAATGTACAAAACGAACAATACCATTCAAGACATGAAAATAGAAATGGAAACAATAAAGAAAACACAGTCAGAGTTAAAACAGGAAATGGAGAATCAAGAGAAGAGAACAGGAACTACGGATGTGAGTATGAAAAATAGGATGCAAGAGATGGAAGACAGGATCTCAGGCATGGAAGATTCAATGGAAGAAATCAGTACAACATCCAAAGAAAATGAGAAAGCTAAAAAATATCTAACCCACAACATCCAAGAAATCAAGGACTCAATGAAAAGATGGAACCTAAGAATTATAGGCATAAAGGAAAGAGAAGATTCCCGACTCCTTGGTCCAGGAAATATCTTCAACAAAATCATAGAAGAAAACTTTCCAAACATAAAGAAAGAGATGCCAGTAAAAATCCAAGAGGCTTATAGAACACCAAACAGATTAGATCAGAAAATAAACTCCTCTTGCCACATAATAAAAGAAACTCCAAAAGTAGAGAACAAAGAAAGGATATCAAAAGCTGTAAGAGAAAAAGGCCAAGTTACATTCAATGGCAGACCCATCAGAATCACACCTGACTTCTCCTCAGAAACTTTAAAAGCTAGAAGGGCCTGGATGGATGTCCTACAAGCCCTGAGTGAACATAGGTGCCCAGCCAGACTACTATAACCAGCAAAACTCTCTATCAACATAGAGGGAGAAAACAAGATATTCCATGACAAAATCAAATTCAAACAATATCTCCTCACAAACCCAGCCCTACAGAAGATCCTAGAAGGAAAATCCCAACACAGAGAAGATAACTACACCCAAGAAAACAGAGGAAATAGAAACCTCCACAGCAACTAAAAAAAAAGAAACACAAGACAACCAGCTATACCAAAATAATGGGAAATAACCACCACTGGTAACTAATATCCATCAACATCAATGGACTCAATTCGCCAATAAAAAGACACAGACTTACAGACTAGATCCGTAAACAAGACCCATCGTTTTGCTGTATACAAGAAACACACCTCACTATTGAAGATAAACACTATCTTAGAGTAAAGGGCTGGGAAAAGGTTTTCCAAGCAAATGGACCCAGGAAACAAGCTGGAGTAGCCACCCTAATATCAAACAAAGTAGACTTCCAATTGAAGTTAATAAAAAAAGACAGAGAAGGGCATTACATACTCATTAAAGGAAATAGCCACAAGAGGTCATCTCAATATTGAATATCTAGGCCCCAAATGCAAAGGCACCTACATTTATAAAAGAAACGCTTCTAAAACTTAAATGGCACATCGATCCAAACACTTTAATAATGGGAGACTTCAACACCCCACTCACAACTATGGACAGATCATCAAGACAGAAGTCAAACAGAGAAATAATGAGTCTAACAGAGATCATAAACCAAATGGACCTAACAGATATCTATAGAACATTTCACCCAAACACAACAGAATACACCTTCTTCTCAGCACCTCATGGAACCTTATCCAAAATCGACCATATAGTTGGACACAAAGATAGCCTCAACAGATAGAGGAAAATTGAAATAACCCCTTGTATCCTATCACACCACTATGGAATAAAGCTGGACTTCTATAGCAAAAGAATCAACAGAAAGTCTACACTCACATGGAAATTGAACAATTCTTTACTAGAGGACCGCTGGGTCAGGGAAGAAATAAAGAAGGAAATCAAAGACTTCCTAAAATTCAACGAAAATGAAGACACAACATACCCAAACTTATGGGACACAATGAAAGCTGTGCTATGAGGAAAGTTTATAGCACTAAGTGCCTTCAAAAAGAAAATTGTGACAGCTCATATTAGTGAATTAACAGCTAAACTGGGTGAATTGGAACAAAAAAGAAGCAAACACTCCCAAGAGGAGCAGAAGGCAGGAGATCATCAAACTTAGGGCTGAAGTCAACAACTTAGAAACAAAAAAGAACTATACAAAGAGTCAATGAAACCAAGAGTTGGTTCTTCGAGAAAATCAACAAAATAGACTGACCCTTAGCCAAATTAACTAAAAGACAGAGGGAAAAAACACAAACCACAAAATCAGAAATGAAAAGGGAGAAATAACAACAGACATTGAGGAAAACCAGAGAATATTTGGATTCTACTTTAAAAATCTATACTCCACCAAATTTGAAAACTTAAGTGAAATGGATAATTTTCTTGATGGATTCCACCTACCCAAGCTAAATCAAGATCAGATAAACAGATTAAACAGCCCTATAACCCCTAAGGATATAGAAACAGTCAGTAAAAATCTCCCAACCAAAAAAGCCCAGGACCAGATGGCTTTAGCATGGAATTCTACCGGACCTTCAAAGAGGAGCTAACACCAGTACTTTTCAAACTCTTTCACAAAATAGAATCTGAAAGAACATTGCCAAACTCATTCTATGAGGCCACAATCACATTGATTCCTAAACCACACAAAGACCCAACAAAGAAAGAGAACTTCAGACCAATCTCCCTCATGAACATAGATGCAAAAATACTTAATAAAACACTAGCAAACCAAATTCAAGAACACATCAAAAGTATCATCTACCATGATCAAGTAGGCTTCATCCCAGGAATGCAGGGATGGATCAACATACGAAAGTCTATCAACGTCATTCACCATATAAACAAGATGAAAGAAAAAAAACCACATGATAATCTTGCTAGATGCAGAAAAAGCAATTGACAAAATCCAACACCCCTTCATGCTAAAAGTTCTGGAGAGAATGGGCATACAAGGACCATACCTAGAAATAATAAAGGCAATATACAGCAAGCCAGTGGCCAACAGCAAATTAAATGGAGAGAAACTTGAAGCATTTCCTCTAAACTCAGGGACAAGGCAAGGATGTCCATTTTCACCATATCTCTTCAATATAGTACTTGAAGTTCTTGCTGGAGCAATAAGACAACTAAAGGAGATCAAGGGGATAAACATAGGAAACGAAGAAATCAAATTATCCCTATTTGCAGATGATATGATAGTATATATAAGCGACCCCAAAGATTCCACCAGAGAACTCTTACAGTTGATAAACACCTTCAGGAAAGTGGCTGGATACAAAATTAAGTAAAAAAAAATCAGAAGCCCTTCTTTATACAACAAACAAATGGGCTGAGAAAGAAATAAGGGAAACAACCCCCTTCACAATAGCCACAAACAACATAAAATACCGGGGGGTAACTCTAATCAAGTAAGTAAAGGACCTGTACAACAAGAACTTCAAGCCCTTGAAGAAAGGAATGGAAGAGGCCTTTAGAAGATGGAAAGATCTCCCATGCTCATGGATAGATAGGATCAACATAATAAAAATGGCCATCCTACCAAAAGCAATGTATAAATTCAATGCAATTCCTATCAAAATACCAACACAATTTTTATAGACTTGGAAAGAGCTATTCTCAATTTCATATGGAACAACAAAAAGCCCAGAATAGCTAAATCAATCCTGTACAATAAAAACAAATCTGGAGGTATTTCCATCCCAGATTTCAAGCTATACTACAGAGCAATAGTTGTAAAAACAGTATGGTATTGGTATAGAAACAGATCAGTAGATCAATGGAATCGAATTGAAGATCCAGTAATAGACCCACACACTTATGGCCACCTAATTTTTAACAAAGAAGCCAAAATGGCACAATGGAAGAAAGACAGCATCTTCAACAAATGGTGCTGGACCAACTGGATGTCCACTTGCAAAAGAATGAAATTAGACCCATACTTATCACCTTGTACAAAACTTAAGTCCAAGTGGATCAAAGACCTTAACATAAGGCCGGTCACACTAAATCTACTAGAAGAAAAAGTGGGAGAAATTCTCGAACTAATTGGCACAGGTGACAATTTCCTGAACAGAACACCAAGAGCTCAGGACTTGAGATCAACAATCAATAAATGGGACCTCATGAAACAGAAAAGCTTCTATAAGGCAAAAGACACTGTCATTCGAACAAAATGGCAGCCTACAGACTGGGAGAAAATCTTCACCAACCCCACATTTGACAGAGGGCTAATATACAAAATCTACAAAGAACTCAAAAATTATATTCCAAGAAACAAAATAATCCAATCAATAAATGGGGGACAGAGATAAATAGAAAATTCACAAAGGAGGAATCCCTAATGGCTGAGAGACACTTGAAGAAATGTTCAACATCCTTAATCATCAGAGAACTGCAACTCAAGACGACTCTGAGATTTCGTCTCACACCTGTCAGAATGTCTAAGATCAAAATCTCAAATGACAGCACATGCTGGCGAGGGTGTGGAGAAAGGGGTACCCTACTCCATTGCTGGTGGGAATGCAGGCTTGTGCAACCACTATGGACGTCAGTCTGGAGATATCTTAGAAAACTTGGAATAGCTCTGCCTCAGTACCCAGTCATACCACTTCTGGTTATACACCCAAATGCCTCTTCACGGAATCATAAGGAAGTTTCCTCATCTATGTTTAGAGCAGTCTTATTTGTAAAAGCTAGAAACTGGAAACAACCCAGATGTCCCTCAACCGAAGAATGGGTTAAAAAACTGTGGTACATCTACACAATGGAATATTATTCAGCTATCAGGAACAATGAAATTATGCAATTTGCAGCCAAATGAGTGGAACTAGAAAAGCTCATCCTGAGTGAGCTAACCCAGACTCAGAAGGATGCATATGGCATCTACTCACTTATAGTAGGATTTAGCTATATAGTAGAAAGTATCGATACTACAACTACCACACCAAAGGGAACTTGGACATAGACTTCTTATTTTTAATTTTTATTTTTTATATTTTTTTCTATTTTTTAGTCTGTTTTATCTATTGTCTGCTTATTGGTTTGTTTGTTTATTAGTTCTCTCTCCCAGGCAACGAGACACTTTTCACTTATGGTACTGCTTTGTAGACCCCCAATGAATGAGGAGGCTCTTGGCCCTCATAAGACCTCTCAACCGAGATTAGGGACTGTTATGTAAGGACACCCCACCCCAGAGAAATGGGATGGAAGTGTTAGGAGGTAAGGAAAAAAAAAAGAAATGTGATGTTTTGGCCTTTTACTACTAATTGTCATAAACTGTTTAGGATAATTAAGAAATGCAAACTAATGGTTATACAAGCTGGTCATTCTGTTAGGTATTATGACAGCCTATTATAGTTGTTTTCTAAGCTAATCAGAAATAAAACTGCTAAGAGACAAGCAACATCTGCTTACCTGTAGAGAGCTGCGATGTGCCGCGCCTTAAAGATGGCGCCGGTTTCCGCCTTCCACCAGCCTGATGGTGAGTGCTCTCAGTGGTAAACAAGTCCATATTTGGCTAAGACCGCCGATCTGGCTTGCTTCCGCATACGTGGGCCTCTAAGATAGCAACACATGGCTTTACTTGATTGGCTGTTCATTTAGTATTTAGCCTGTGGGTTGGGTCTGCCCGGGCATTCGGAAGACTGTTTTCAAGGGACCTGAATAAAGTGCTGGAGAAGAGCTTTCGTGAGTTGCGTCATCCTTGCTGGTCGAGGGGGACGCGACAAGTGGTGGCCCGTACGGGGAACCAAAAAAGACTCAGAACTCCTGCAGTCAGGGGCAGCGCTGGTAAGTTCCTGGGATAAATTAGGACAATAAAGTTTCAGGGAGATAGCGAACACAAGGTAAAGTTTCACGGAGATAGCGAACAAAAGGTAAAGTTTCGCGGAGATAGTGAACATACGGTAAAGTTTCGCGGAGATTGCGAACAAAAGGTAAAGTTTCGCGGGGAAGCTGCGAACCGAAAGTAAATTTTTAGTCATGGGATTGTCTGAGTCACATCCAATTTTTCTGGCTCTTCAGGAGCTACTTTTAGCTAGGAATTTGAAGATTAAGAAGTCTACCCTAGAGAGATTTTTGAATGAATGTGATTCCGTGGCTCCGTGGTTTGTGGTGTCCGGGAATCTTACGGTATCCTGCTGGGACAAATTAGGCAGGGACTTGGATTTTGCTTGGGAACAAGGTACTCTAAAGCATGGAGTAAGACCAATTTGGAAAATGGTGAGGAGTTGTTTAGAAGATCAGAGATGCTGTAACGCGATCAAGGAGGGAGAATCAGCCTTGGAACTGCTGCAAGGGGAAAGATCTGAGCAAGTAGACAGTGAAAAGGAAAGTAACAAAGGCGAAAGATTTGAGCAGGCAGACAGTGAAAAGGGAGGCAAAAAGAAGGTTCCTCTCTATCCCGATCTTAGAGATTTTAGAGATTTTAGAGATTTTGAGGACTCAGAGAGCATGGATTCTGAAGGGGAGCTACACGCTCTAATAGAACAGTTGGAGAGGACTGTTATTAGAAAAAGGGAAAAGAAAAGGGTAAAAGAGAAAGTCACGTTGGCGGCAGTCAGTGTGGGTGAAGCCGTTGCTGCAGCGCCTTCAGCCACGCTGGCGGCGGTCGGTGTAAGTAAAGCCGTTGCCACGGCGCCTTCAACTGCTCCTCCATATCCAGAAGCCATTCAGATAGATCAGCCTGTTCAGTCCCTGAAAGTAGGGAGATCTTTCTGCCCGGGGATGTGGACACAAGTAAGAACAGAATTACAGTTTGCCTATCTGGTATACCAAGACCCACAAGGGAAAAGGTACAAGGAACCGCTTGATTTTAAGGTGGTTAAATCCCTTGCAGAGTCGGTTCGTACCTATGGTACTACCGCTTCTTTTACAATGGCTCAAGTGGAAGCATTAAGCAGACATTGTATGACTCCAAGTGATTGGAGTGGCCTGGTCTGCACCTGCTTAAGTCCAGGGCAATACTTAGACTGGAAAGCTTTCTTGATTGAGTATGCCACTGAGCAAGCAGCCATTAATCAGAGAGATGGAAATCCAGCCTGGGATAGAGATATGCTGCTTGGGCAGGGGAGATTTGCTAACCAGCAGATGGGATATCCTATTCGGGTTTATGAGCAAATAAACAAGATAGCTATCAAGGCTTGGAGATCTCTTTCTAATAAAGGGGAGGTGAGTGGGAACTTAACTAAGATTCTACAGGACCCCATGGAGCCCTTTTCAGACTTTGTGGCACGAATGATGGAAGCAGCAGGGAAGATTTTTGGTGACCCGGATGCTGCCATGCCACTAATAAAACAGTTGGTCTATGAGCAATGTACCAAAGAGTGTAGAGCTGCTATCACCCCTTACAAGAACAAAGGGCTAGAAGCCTGGATGAAAGTGTGTAGAGAACTTGGAGGGCCGTTAACTAATGCTGGTCTTGCTGCCGCAGTAATACAGTTGACCAGAAAAGGTGGAGGAAGTTCAGGAGTTTGTTTTAAGTGCGGCAAGATGGGACACTTTAAAAGACAGTGCCCCAGGGAAAGGAGTACAGAAAGTACAGGAAGTGTTCAACGCCCCAGGCGGACAGGGTTATGCCCAAAATGTAAAAAAGGGAACCATTGGGCTAATGAATGCTGTTCAGTGATAGACATCCATGGCCAGCCTTTAACTCAAGGTTATGGTGGCGCTCGTCCAAAAAACGGACAGCGGAGCCCACGACCCCAGGGCCCACAAATATATGGGGCAGTAGAGAATCAGGACAAAGAACAGAATCAAGAGAGATGGCCAACCCTCCGCCATCCGAGAGACTGCGGAGAGCCACTGCAGGCTCAGCAGGATTGGACCTCTGCTCCACCACCAGACTCGTATTAACACCCCAAATGGGGGTCCAGTTAATTGAAACAGATTTTAAAGGACCCCTTGAACCTGGTACAGTTGGTTTGTTGTTAGGGAGGTCATCATCAGCCTTGAGAGGACTTATTGTCCATCCTGGAGTTATAGATCCAGATTATACAGGAGTGGTTAAGATCATGCTAGCCTCCCCTCGTGGTATAAAGGCTATCTCTCCTGGAGATAGAATTGCTCAATTGATCATGTTGCCGAGCTTACATGACCGCTATGCAGCAAAGGATAGAGAGAGAGGAAAAGATGGTTTTGGGTCCATGGGCACGGATCTGACTTTTCTCTCCCTGGATTTGGACCAACGCCCCGTCTTGGAGTTAAAAATTGATGGTAAAAAGATCCTGGGCCTTTTGGATACTGGGGCTGATAGGAGTATCATAGCAAAGAAAGACTGGCCTTCGGGTTGGCCCGTACAAGCCTCTTCTCAAACACTTCAAGGCCTGGGTTATGCTAAGACTCCAGATATGAGTGCAAGGTTATTAAAGTGGCAGGACCAAGAAAACCACTCAGGAGAAATGCAGCCATATGTACTTGAGCTCCCTATCTCCCTTTGGGGAAGAGACCTTTTAAAGGATATGGGATTTAAATTGAGTAATGACTATTCTGATTCAGCCCAACGTATGATGCAAGATATGGGATATGCTCCAGGCTTTGGAATAGGAAAATATTTGCAGGGGCGGAAAAGTCCCATACCTATGCAGCAAAGACAAAAGAGACAGGGCCTGGGTTTTTCCTAGGGGCCACTGAGGAGGGTATTCCCATAACTTGGAAGACGGAGGATCCAGTATGGGTTCCTCAGTGGCCACTTTCCTCTATAAAATTGAATGCGGCCAAAGAGTTGGTGGATGAACAGAGTCTTTAAAGCATATAAAACCATCTGTATCTCCCTGGAATACACCTATCTTTGTCATTAAAAAGAAATCTGGAAAATGGAGATTGTTGCATGATCTGCGTGCCATGAATCAACAAATGCAGAACATGGGCCCAGTGCAACGCGGCTTGCCACTTTTATCATCTTTGCCAGCCTCATGGCCCATTATAGTTATAGATATAAGAGATTGTTTTTTCTCCATCCCTTTGTGTGCCAAAGATAGTGAGAGATTTGCATTTACTGTTCCATCCTGTAACCATGAGGAACCTGATTAGAGGTTTGAATGGGTAGTATTACCTCAGGGCATGGCAAACAGCCCCACTATGTGCCAACTGTATGTGGGGGAAGCCATTGATCCCTTGAGAAAGAATTTTCCAGATTTGAGATGTGTTCATTATACGGATGATATCTTACTGGCAGCTAAGAGTCAACAAACGTTAGATCGGGCCAATGAAGAATTAGTTAAATTATTAAAAAAGAAAAGGTTGTTTATTGCTCCTGATAAGGTTCAAAAGTAAAATGTGGTTGATTATTTAGGAGCGAAGGTTGGACCTGAAAATGATAATACCTCAAAAGATTGAGATAAGAAAAGATAATTTAAAGACTCTAAATGATTTTCAAAGGTTGTTAGGAGATATCAATTGGGTAAGAGGCTATTTGAAGCTACCAAATTATGAAATAAGACCCCTATATGATATTTTGGAAGGTGATTCAGCACTTAATTCTCCTAGGCAATTTACAGAAGAAGCAAGAAAAGCTTTATGTAAAGTGGAAGAAAGGTTACAGAGTGCCTTCCTAAAGAGATGGCAGGAAGGACAGCCCATTGTATTGTGCATATTTGCCACCTATGCTCAACCTACAGGATTGTTATGGCAGGACGGACCATTATTATGGACCTATTCAAAGATTTCTCCGAAAAAATCCATAGAACATTATCCCACTGCACTTGCTGCTTTAGCCTTGAATGGTATCCAACAATGCTTGCAGTCTTTTGGAGTTGCTCCTGCCAGTATAATAGTGCCCTATTCCAGTTATCAAATTAAGATTTTGTGTGGCACTGTCGATGACTGGGCAATATTGCAATGTAGCTTTGAAGGAGTGATTGATAACCATTGTCCTAAGCATCCATTACTATCATTTTTTAAGGAGCACCCAGTGATATTCCCTAAGGTTACCTCAGCAGTACCACTTCAAGGGTCACCAAATGTGTTTACTGATGGCTCAAAGACAGGCTGTGGAGCCTATTTGATAGAAAGACAAGAGCCCGTGTTATGTCAATTTCAACCAGTCTCCCCCCAAATAGTAGAGTTGAAAATAGTAATTGAGGTGTTTAAAAGATGTCAATTTGCATTCAATTTGATTTCAGATTCAGTCTATGTGGTCAACGCAGTGAAAGTATTAGAATTAGCAGGTCCTATTAAGAATAGTAGTACTGTATGTGCCTTATTACAAGAGTTACAAGTTTTAATCTGGCAGAGAAAAAGGTGTTTTTATATTCAACATATCAGAGCACATACAGGATTACCTGGACCATTAAGTGAGGGTAATGATAAAGTTGATCAATGGACCAGGATGACATGCATTTTTTGGAGCTCATACCTGGACCAAGCCAGACAGTTTCACCAATTATTTCATGTAAATGCAAAAACTCTACAGCAGAAATTCCATTTGTCTAGAGCAGATGCTAGACAAGTGGTTTTGGACTGTCCTCAGTGTGTGATTCATCATCATCCTCCCAGTGTGGGAGTGAACCCTAGAGGGTTGATGCCACTCAAAATCTGGCAAATGGACGTCACCCACATTTCAGAGTTTGGAACCTTAAAATATATTCATGTATCTGTGGATACCTGCTCAGGTATCATACATGCTACACCTATGAGTGGAGAAAAGGCTCGCAATGTCATAGGGCATTGCTTAGAAGCCTGGGCTGCATGGGGAAAACCACAGCAGCTGAAAACGGACAATGGACCAGCCTATACGGCACAGTCCTTTGTCTCCTTCTGTAACCAGATGGAGATATAGCTTAATCACGGATTACCATACAATCCTCAAGGACAAGGAATTGTGGAGCGTGCTCATCGCACCTTGAAAGAATGTTTGCAAAAACAGAAAGGGGGAATAGGCCAAGGCCGTACCCCCAAGAAGAGAATGTCTTTAGCTTTATTTACTTTAAACTTTTTCAATTTGGATGCTCAAGGCCGCTCAGCAGCGGACAGACATCAGGATTCCCATGGTTCACCTAAAAGCATGGTGAAGTGGAAGGATATTTTGACAGGCTCTTGGCGGGGCCTGACCCCGTGCTAACATGGGCGAGAGGGTCTGTTTGTGTTTTTCCTCAGGATCAACAAGATCCAGTGTGGGTGCCTGAACGCCTTGTGAGGAAGATTCGTCATGAAGACCTTCCTAAGGATCCTGGTGTTAGTAGCAGTAAGTATGTCAGGAATGACCGAGCCGAGATGGGGGATCCTGTCGATATTCCCAAAGCCGATGCCGGTCAGACATGATGCAACTGTGTTTCCACGCTTATTTAGCAGTAATAGAAGCTTAGGTTTACCCTACCTTCCCTTTGATGATCAGAAAAGCCCTATAGAGGGTAATAGAAATGTCAGCTTGAAGTGTAGTCTGTGCTTTTTAATGAGCTTCAATAGGTCAGATGATACAAAATGCATTAAATTGTCTCAGCAGTCAGCAGATTTTTTTACCACAACTGAGGTTTGGGGGTAGGAGTGGTGGTTTGTTTTCAGGCAATGGTTCTCGCCTTGAAGGATGGTGGCCCACACGATTCTCTGACCGGGACCCCCCCAGACAACCACGCTGGGCACCTTTTTGTAGAGGATCCACAGGAGAGGAAGGACCTTTTCCCTGGACTGGATGTCAGGAGCGCAGAGCAGTTTGGGTTCAACAAGATTATTTTTCCTTTAGCCCCATGATTAGTAATATAGTGAATAAGTCTTGTACAGGAATGCTTGATATATCTACTAGGGATCCTCAGCAGACTGCCACCAATCCTTTTGATTTGTGGCTTTTGTGTGGAGTAAATGGAACTTGCATGGACTTGGGACCTGTCATTATGCTTGGGGGAGGAATTTATCAAAGAGGTAATTTTTCCCTAGGGTCCGCTACCAATCTGGATTTTTCTAGCGGTAGAGGCTCTGGTACTTGGAATTCTTTGTTTCATTCTTACCGTAATAAGACCTTTTCAGCTTCGCCAGTGTGTCTCTGGCCTCCTTTTCTGTGGATTGTAAGTAATGGGAGTGCATCCTTGGGTGAAGAAAAGTTAGTATGCACTCCGGGCACATGATTTATGCCCTATGCTGGAATGCCACAGCCTTTCCTGTGGCTGTGGTGACTAGAATGCCTCGATATGTACCAGTTCCTGTAGAGGCCCCTAATACCATGATGCTATTCAGGTTTAAAAGAGATTTTGGCATCACTGCAGCTATTGTTACTGCTATCACTATTGCTGCTGTGGGGGCTACTGCCTCAGCTATTGCCTTGTCTAGTTCTATGCAGACTGACAATGCCCTGAATAACATCTCAGCCACTGTGGCACAGGCATTGGATACTCAGACCTCTTTGAATTCTCATCTCAAAGGAGGCCTTATGATAGTTAATCAACGCATAGATTTAATACAAGAACAGATTGATTCTCTTTGGCAACTAGCACAATTGGGGTGTGAGTGGAAAATGCAAGGTTTGTGTGTTACTTCCGTGCAGTATCAAAATTTTACAAAGGCTGCTAATCTGTCTAGACAATTGTCAAAATTCCTCTTACAGGATTGGTCGGCTGAGTTTGAAAATTTGATGAGAGAGCTGAGAGCGACAATTGTCCACATCAACTCCACTCGGGTGGATCTGAGCCTGGCTACTGGCTTGACTTCCTGGATACAAACGGCTATGGATCATCTTAAGGAGTGGGCGGGCGTAGGCTCATTGGCCATACTGATGATACTAGCCTGTCTGGTTTGCCTATGGTGCATCTACAAAATGAGAGCCACACAAAAGCGTAATGCAACCATGATTATACAAGCCCTTGTCGCTATTGAGGCGGGCCAGTCCCCTCAGGCATGGCTCGCTGCCGTGAAGCCTTAAATCTTCACTGAGCATAGTCCCTGCCCACTGAGGTATTCGTTCCACGGATATTAGGGTCTGGCAAGTCAGTGATGGAGTTGACGGGTAAGTCTCGGCCACCTAAGACAGGGCAGTCCCGAGTGGGGAGGCTGACCCAGAGACGGGTAAGAGTTTGAGCACCGCCCTCCTACAGGCTCAGGCCCACCGTGAGATCCCCAGATATGGGGATTATGTAGCCTTTCCAGGGACTTCTACCAACTTAAAAAAAAAAAAAAAAAAGGAGGAACACTGTAGAGAGCTGCGATGTGCCGCGCCTTAAAGATGGCGCCGGTTTCCGCCTTCCACCAGCCCGATGGTGAGCGCTCTCAGTGGTAAACAAGTCCATATTTGTTTGGCTAAGACCGCTGATCTGGCTTGCTTCCGCATACGTGGGCCTCTAAGATAGCACCACGTGGCTTTACTTGATTGGCTGTTCATTTAGTATTTAGCCTGTGGGTTGGGTCTGCCCGGGCATTCGGAAGACTGTTTTCAAGGGACCTGAATAAACTGCTGGAGAAGAGCTTTTGTGAGTTGTGTCATCCTTGCTGGTCGAGGGGGACGCGACACTTACCCTAATATAAGAGATAGATAGGGCCTCTTCAAAAACTTCAAGAGATCTGCAGAATATGGCATTCAAAGATGTTTTCATAACTTTAGATTTTTTTTGTATCAAGACATATCAACTCCTGACAGCACCCCCTATTCTCCTCCAAGTAGACGATGAGCATTCAAGAATCTCCAGTGGGAGATGTTTGAATAAGTCGCAAGCCTATCTCTTGTTAGGAAAAGCCTCTTGCTCCAACTGTAGACAGAATGCTGTCCAAAAAGGACAAAACCTGGAAGCAGGTAAATCGACAGCCTAGCTCTGCCAAGACAGGGTAGGTAAGTCCTTCATAACCCCTGCTCTACAATCAATGTCTGTCAGAGAAGCGGGGCCAAACAACTGAAGAGCAATGCTGTAATGTATGGAGAGAAAATGGGAACTGTCCAGGCAGCCACCTGTATGGGAGTTCCTAGTTTGGGAAGCTGCAGACCCTGTACTTCCTATAAAATCAGATATATTTATCCCTCTCAGGTCTCTGAGGTGGTTGAAGAACAGATAGCTAGAGTCTCATAATTAAATTTTGAGTTGTTTAGGACTCAAGAGAGTGTTATAGACCTATGAAGATGCTTTTAAAATTGTGTTGCAAGTTATTATGAATGTTGAGTCAGATATAGAACTTTAAACTCATGGAGATGTTTAGATAGTAGAATGTTAAAATCAGTTACCAAGTACATATAGACTGGACATTGGGAATGTACGCTAAGCCATGTAACCCTCATAAATGTGGCCTAATTACCTCTGTTGTTTTGTAGTGTATCTATTATCATAAGAGAAAGAGCCATTTGTTGGACTGAAAGGGGAAACTGTAGGGGGAAATAAGATATACCTTAAACTTAAAAGAAAGAAAAAGGGAAGAGGATGGGGGGTTGAGGGTGGGAGGGTGGGACTGGAGGGGGAATAGGAAGGGGACTGTGATTGAGATGTAACTTGAAGAAATAAAAAATAAAGGAAAAAAAAAAGTATTCAGTTAAACAAAGAAACATTAGAACTTTTCATACAGATGGAAATGCTTTGAAGGGATGTTGTAAGACTGTAGTTCATATTTGTCTATTGATTCAATAACCATGTTAATGTTTTTCCTCCACACTTCTCTGATTTTATCTGTGAATTTATTAAAATAAATATGCTCTTACAAATAAAAAATATATATACTGAATAATATATGTTTTTGTTTTCTGTTATAGAGGATGAGTTTTTCTCAGTCTTGTTTCTTTTATTAGGAAGCAAAGCAGTAAATACAGTATCTTATTCCTCACGTTTGTTAAATATTTGGCCAAGGAGTCTGAATATCTATGATTTTCCAATGGTTTCAATGAATAATAAAGAAACAATTTATTGTTCACTTTTCTAATCTATTGAAGTATGCACTTAAATTTTTATAATAACAATTCCAGTTGCTTAAGACTGAAACATATCACAGACAGCTTTATGATATGTGATATTCATCAAAGTAAGATATCGTGATAGCACCTGGGTAAGCACAGAACAACAGGGAAGTCATGAATTTACTTTTCTACAGTTAGCTGTTCTAAAGAAAACAAATATCTTCCTTGAACTAAACATCAAAATTGTATTCTAGTTTATAATTTTAGGAAACTTTTTTTGTCTTAAATTCTAAATATGTTTGGTTTTTAATTACTTCTAGTGTTGAATGTGTCTTCATTTTCTTACACTTTATTAATACTTGGAAAATTTGATTCATTTCATTTAGACCATATTCATTTCTCTCCCTCCTTTTTCCAAGGACTCTCTTTCCCCCACTATTCCTCACTGGCTTAACTTCGAATCCTCATTTATATTTTACATTTTATTTACTTTATTTTTTGTGATTATGATGTACTTGCTACTTTTTTTCCTTCCCCTTTCCCCCATATAAACAACATATTTTGCTTTCTGTTTGAAATTCATGCATTCTTTTTATTAACTAGTGTGTGTGTGTGTGTGTGTGTGTGTGTGTGTGTGTGTGTGTGTGTG
>CAJQZJ010018033.1:15181331-15254615 GCA_907164525.1 Lophiomys imhausi | reverse complement strand
TGTGTGTGTGTGTGTGTGTGTGTGTGTGTGTGTGTGTGTGTGTGTGTTACTAATTATGCAAGTATAACCTGGTAAGTCTGTATGATATTTCTAAATCCAGTGAGTCCAGTTAACATTGCCTACATACTCTTTGGTGTGTGGCCATGCACTGGGAAGTGTTAGACCTACTGGGGCCACACCCTTAAAGAAAATTAACTCTCTCCCAGAATATACCAAGTACCAATAAGTTCTAAACTAGGGGTAATATCTCATTATATATGACAGTATAATTGGTATGAAATTGTCTGTTTCGTAATATTTAATACCAACCAAATAAAATAAACTTAAGACTATAGTTGAATTGAACTGTTTCCATATATTTGTTTGAAATATATTTAATAAATTATTAATTCAGATTCCATTTCCCCACTTTATGTCTCATAAATAAAACAGAAAAAGGAACAATAGACAAAGACAGTTATGTGTCCCAACTAACTGGCAAAGAAAAAAAAAAGTAGAGACAAATTTTGGTGCTACAATGGCAATTTCCCTTCTAACTTAAGACTTCTAACATAGTACTAATAAATAGCTTGATGGACCATTGCACATGAACCTTATGAAGCAATAGATCTATCCATTACACCATTCTAATTGAAAACAATATTCAGCAATACAATTAAGACAATTAGAAGCTTCATTGTAAATTAACAACTTTAAGAAAACTAATTTCCCATAGAGGACTGTGGGACAATGAGAGCAAATATGTAGCTAATAATTGCAATTTTGGAAGTATGCTGGCTCTCTGAAGAAACATTTTCAGACTTAACATTTTCTAATTGTTCCTAACTTTCAATTAACTTTTTCAATAGGTAAGGATTGCTTCTTTCTCTCTTAATAAAATCACAGTGACTTTAGAAGAACTACTTTATTCTTGATAGGTTTTTTGTTTTACTGTTGATTAAAAAGGCATTGTAGTATGTCGAGTTTGATATATTTTACAATGAAGGAGATACAAAGAAACAATAATTAAATGGTTATGTAATATATTTATGAATTAAATATCCAAAACCTAGAAGCAGTGCTTAACCAACCTTATAAATCATATATCAGGAAAAATATTGGATGGTAATAATCAGAATTTTCAATGTATCATTCACAAAGCTACTATGTTCTCATTTTGGTGTATTTTATTAATTATGGATAGGAATATGTTGAATCATTGACTTTTATTTTACAATTCTGTAAAATTCAATTGGCATTTGCTAGTTTTGCAGGTAGCATCATTTCATATCACTATTTTATGTTCTAATAAAAATGTTGGACTGATGTAAGTGGTAGGGAAGGGAGAACATGATTGCAAAGCACAATTGACCAGGCCATCATCTCTTTCATTGTTCTAAATGAATCCTCAGATAGACCCCAATAAACATATTCATAACTAATCAACCATTTCTATTATGGTTGATATGTCTTTATTAACACTGATAAAATCTGTCTTATGGACAAATATATCCACCACATTTAACAGTAATTAGTACATGATACATAAAATATCACACAGGATGAATTCATGTGAAAATATATGTGTATATACATCCTTACACAAAAGTAACAATTTTTCTTTGAGATGTTTACTATGTTATGACACACTGAGAATTTTAGATGAAAATTTACCATGTGTTTATTAAATTCCTTCAAAATATGAAAAGAACATCAGTCATAAAATGCATTTCAGGAATTCTATGCAGAACAGTGATGCAAAAATTCATGACTACAAAATAAGTTTGAGGCTGGACAAACAAAACAAAATAAATAACTCACATTCATACCCTTAAACATACAACAACATAAATTTATTTCTGCAGCAAAATGCCTGACAGAAAGTAACTTAAAATAATGTTGCTATATTTTAGCTACTTCTCTAAGCAAATATGATTCATCTCTGTAGGAAGAGCATCTCACATCTGGACAGAGTAAGAAGTAGAGAAAGGGGAATGGAATCTTATCTAATTATAATCAAAATATTCTTTTCATATTTAACTAACAGAAGTTTAGTAAAGCTTTTCTAAGTTAATTATGAGCAAAAGTGCAAAGCAAGTAAAATTGAACAAATTATATTTTCATTCACCCTCAGAATGTATGAGATCATATGTTGCAAACGTATGAGATACTCAAAGAACAAACTCTTGGTTTTCTCATCTCTTTTTATCATTCTTTTTGTGTCTAAATTGTTGATTTCAGCCCTGAGTTTGATAATTTCTCGCCATCTGCTCCTCTTGTGAGTGGATGAACAAATCAATTAGGGAATATTTTCTGTTCTTTCAACACAGGAAAGACATTTTAAGTCTCCATTCATGCCATATAAAAACATGGCATGTAATAGTATTACATATATATGCTATATATAATCTATTTTAAATTGAAAATACAGCCTAAGACTGAATGGAATTTAAATATTCTCCTCTACAGTTGACATAAATTTATTAATTAATTAAAACAGGTTTACTCTGTGTTGTTCTGGCTTTTTGTAGATTAGGTTGACCTCAAACCCAAAAGGAACCAATCTGTCTCTGTCTTTATCTCCCATGTTTTGGGAACAAAGGAATGCATTTACATATTTCTTCTTTCCTTTTCTCCTTTCTTTGGAGATTTAATTTCTATGTGAATATATCTCTCCTTATTGAGACAGGGTTTCACTTTGTAGCTTGGGCTGCCTTGATTTGCTCTGTAGAGCTCTGTAGATTTAGATTGGCCTCAAACATACAAGGAACCTGTTTTTTCCTTGTCTCCCAAGTTTTGGGATCAAGGTATGAATTTAAATATTGAATTACCCTTATTAAACAATAACATTAATTAAACAATTTTATATTAGTTTGAGTTCCAGTTCCCCCATGGAAATCCCATTCTTAAGGAGATTGGTGTAGAATAGCATGACATGCTATTTTATGTTAGCTTTTCTTAATTGTTGGCTGTGTGAGTCATGCAGTTTGCATGTTCTTCTCCAGCCTAACTCTAGGTCCTTACATTGGTTAACAGAATATATCTCTTTCTCTCCTTTTTTTTTTTTTTTCCCAGAGACAGGATTTATCTGTGAATCTTTGTCCTGGACTTGCACCAGGCTAGCCTTGACCTCACAGAGATTAGCCTGCCTCTACCTCCCATGTGCTGGGATTAAAGGTGTGTACCACCGCACCTAGCAATTAACATATCTCTTTTAGGGGCAAAATGTCTCTTGAAACCAGTTCTCAAGTGGGAACCCCACACCTACGACTGGCTTGTGACCCCTTTCTCTTTACATAAATTTAAGATTATGAGTATTTACCCATTAAATCAGTAAGGATATTATTAAATTTAACATCAAGGGAAAAATGTGTCATTTTGAATTCTAGATAAGCAGCCTTATTTAATCAGCAGTTTTCCCGCCCTGCCTTCATTGTTTAATCTAGGCTGGTGTAGAGTTCAGAGATCTGCCTGTTTCTTCCTCTAGTGTGATGGGACTAAGGGATTAAGGGCATGTGCCAGTACCACCCTGCTCAAATATTTCACTTAAAAACCAGATTTTAGTAATTCTGTAACCCAGAGAGCAACTTCGAACTGTAGTGACAATTTGAAATCTGCCAAAAATTTTCAAAAATCTCTTATGTTTTAGCAATGCCAAACCAAAAAAATATCCTTTCTACCTCCCAATATAGGAAAATCAAGGACATCTAAACAAAAATCAAGTAAAGAAACAACATTCCAAAAGCCTTGGTCTAACCATGCTATCCCATGCTGCACTTAAAGTTTTGTTCATTATTCCTTAAAATCTAGTTGTGACTCTATTTCATTGGTGGACCCTTCCCAGAAAGCCCTGACAAGCACCTCATGGCCAGGAAGCTATTAGCTCCAGCTGCCATCAATTTTGTATTATCTATGGTGAAGGGCCTCACTCCTTCTTATTTTATTATTATTGGCAATTTAGCATTCTCTGTAAATTCTTTCCTTTAAGACTATCCTAGTCTGAAATTTCTCAAAAAAAGATACACAGAGGTACAATTGTCAGGGTAAAAATCATTTGCAAGCTAAGAGGAACAAACTCAATTGGAATCCAAAAGTATTGAGGCATTATGAATTCCTCAATTTTTAATCTAGGCAATTAATTTCACTCTCAAATTCTGTTTAGAAGGCTGCTGGTGTTTTAGTATGTAAGGAGAGCAAAGGCTTAGCTCTATGTCTTTGCTGCAAGGCAACAGCTTTTGTTAAGGTAGGTACCTTTGAAATGCATTTGGGTTCGGTTCCCTGCTCTTTATCTAGGAAACTAGCTTTCACCTGGGCCTTCCTAGACTGTAAACATGATTCTCATTGCCCCATGTTGGGCACCATATGTAGAAAAAAATCAGTTAATTAAATTATTTATCATTATTTAGATTATAGATAATTGGTTCAGCGGTAGTCATCCATTAAGCCACCATTATAAATGAGCACTCAGAGACCACATGGATTTTCACAAGCCTTGTCTGAATTGAGCAATCCTAGCCCAACTAAACTAGCACTTAATTCTACTACCCAAATATGGCTCCATATATACATACATCCCATCGGACTGCCAGTCTCCACAATATGCCGATGGTCCTGGCCCTGTGGAATGAATGAGGTTCTTTTTTCTAACCTAGGGTGTGTGCCTCCTTCTTCCTGCTCCTGGCTGGAAAGAATTAATCCTCTGTCTAAAGGACAGGCTTCCTGTTCTAATCTCAGGAAGTCCCGTCTTTCTCTGTCTTTGCCCAATCTCAGGCCTCAGCATTTATTTAACCAATCAGAGTCAATTAAAGTAACAGACAGCAAGCAGGACCAATTAACACTTAGAATGCTATACACTACCCCATCATTTCACATTAATTAACTCTGTCTAGTCAAACACCTAATCAAAGAGGGTTGATTTCTATCTCAATAACCCATCATTAAGGTCAAGTTCATCCTGTGAAATAGAAGTATCAACAAATTTGTAATGATAGACACAAGAGCAAATCTTCTGGGGGGGGAAAGTCAATGACAATACTAGTACTCAGAGATCTGAGTTCTTTCTAGTGGCTTACTTCACATTTATCCAAGGTTTCTTTTGTGTTGCTAGGACTTATTTACTAATTATTTCCTCGTCTCTGAAACAGTGTCCTTAGTAACCATTTCTCTTCTTACATAACAATAGGATGTAGAATGTAGTCATTGTCTCATATGTAGACACAGATGTGAATATAAATCTTACTATGTATGTGCCTTTGAGTCCAAGAGTCATGCTCCTCTCTGATGAATGATTATGAATACTCAAATGTATGTTCACTTTTTTGCAACAGAAGAGAAAAACACATGGCCTGTCACTGATTTATAAAACTCTATATCCTCAAAATTCTTTGAATTACCAATACCCTGAACATTTTCAAGAGGAATTACAAAACTCTGTGGTGACCTCCTATGAACTTATAGGCTAGAATAGAATCAATTACTAAAAATTGTTTTTGCAAAAGATAAATTCTGCACAGTACAGTATGAGTACACTGGTAAGCAAATCTCTTGAAATTATATTCATATCTATTATCATATGAAAATAAATTGGTAGGGCACTCTTTACATTTTACTGCAAAACTCAGACTTAGTTTTCAACTAGCTCATAGAAGGTGATAGGCTATTGAGTAGCTTTTAAATTGTTGTAATTAGTAATTAAATTATTACCAGCATTTATATTATAGTTAATTGTTTTGCTGTGTAAATCCTTAATCCTTAACCTACCATTATAAATAACCACACAGACACCTGATGGACGTTAACAAGCCTTAGCTTGGATTGAGCAATATTAGCCCATCTAAACCAGTTTATAATTCTATTCCCCAAATAAAACCACATATAATATGCATATGCCCCCTGGGCTGTTATTCTTCATGGTTTGTCCATGTTCCAGGCTACATGGAATGATATTCTTCTATCTAACCCATGGTGTGTCTTCTTTCTCCCCCTGGCTTCTTGTTCCCATTATTCTCCCTGTCCCCAAAAGCCCATCAACCTTTTCCCCACCTACTACTCTTCTAACCAATCCAGACTGCAGCATTTATTCAACTAATAAACTTTAAATTAAGTAAAGTTTAGGCAACAAAGACAGGTATCCATGACCAAATCTTGGGCCAGTAATTAATAATATTATAAGCAGCTTTCAGATCACCCTAACATGAATACAAACTCCCTTTCTTATGCAAGGACTTACATACTTAAGGTGCTTTATTGTTTCATAGCCATTTATTAGCATTTCAATAGTAATTTAAGATGATTGCAGCAGTCTAAGAGGCAGACCCTAACAGTTTGTGGATGAACTGGCAAAATTGGAATGTCCTTATAAAGAATTGGTTGCAATAAAAATAGACTAAATTAATGATATATGAATTCACATATTTCATTTTAAGACATTGGGGATGATTATGTAGGACTTTCAAGAATAAGTAATGATGGTGTAGTGTTAAGCATTCTAAATGTTAATTAATTGGTTCTGCTTGATGTCTGTTACTTACAATGACTTGATTGGTTAAAATAAATGCTGAGGCCTGAGATTGGGCAAAGACAGAGAAAGGTAGGACTTCCTGATTTTAGAACAGGAAGCCTGCGCTTTAGAAAGAGGATTAATGTATTCCAGCCTGGAGCAGAAAGAAGATACACCATGGGTTAGAAAAAAGAACCTCATTCCACATGGCCAGGAACATCGCATTTCGTGGAGAATGGCAGTCCAAGGTGATGTATGTATATATGTGGTCATTTTGGGTAATAGAATTACAAGCTAGCTTAGATGAGCTAGGATTGCACAATTCAGGCCAAGGATTGTTAAAATCCATGTGGTGTCTCTGTGTTCTCTTTTATAATAGATGGTTAAGGATTAGCCGCCGAACCAATTAATGATAATATAAATACTGGTTAAACAATTTAATTAAATTTTTTTATACAAAGTAGGGTTTGGAGCTGAGTATAACTCAGTGGTAGAGAAATATCTTACCATATAAAAGCTTCTTCCTTAGTATAAAAATAAAAGTGAACAGCAACAAAAGAAAAAGGGGAAATGGAGGGAGGTTTTATTCATTGAGTGAACATCAAATATACAATTTGACTTTCTTAACTTCTTTTTCTTTCTGGGACATGTTATTCTACTGTGAGTGAAACATATTAAAGTTAAGTAACCAATAATCATGTTATTAAAGTAAAGGAAAAGCTTTTGTTTTTTTTGTTTTGTTTTTTTTAATATCAAATACATCTATTAATAAGTATAAGCACTAATAAATATAAGCACTTTAGATACCTAATCCTATAGGTATCTAAATATAGGCAATCCACTCTGCATCATATGAAAAAAAGAGCTGCAGCTCTCTGTCCTTCTAAAATTGTCCATGTTCATCCTAAGAAGACAGTTTGGTTTTTCTTTGTGAAAATATATATTTAAATATCTTGCACAATATAGCAAATTTATTATTCATTTGATAATCAGATTACTATGATCACTTACACATTTGAAATCTTTTCTGAGATTTATAGATATCACGAAAACTTCTTCCCTATGTACTAGCCCTAAGAATTACTATAAACCCCTATTACCTAATAACTAACCCTATCAATAACCATAAACCTCTATTATCTAACTACTAAACTGATTAATAACTATAAACCCCTATTATCTAACAATCCTATCAATAATTATAAATGCCTATTATCAAACAACTAATCCTAATAATAAGTATAAACATCTATTTTCTAACAACTAACCCTAACCTTTTAGAAGGATACAGTCTCTGGGGCAGGTCCTCAGGCATCAGGAACACCTCAGGAGTATATCCATTATGTCACTTAGTTAACAGTCTTTCCTCAGGAACATCTCAGACATAGGTCCTTTAGGGTAAATTGGTTATGGCAACTTCTCTTTAAATGAGACTTAAGGCTTTCTTTTCTTTGGAATGCCTCAAATGTCCATAATCCAAGTTATTCAGTTTATATTAGCCACTTAGCTCAATTGTCAGGCCTGGTCACAGTTACAGACAGGCTGTCCTTTGAACTGGTTCAACACCTCAAGGCAAATGCTGTGCCAAGGGGTTTTAGTCCCTGGCTTTTTGCTGCCTTGCTGAGGCCTTCTCTGCTCACTAGCTTCTTTTTGACTCAGGGTGGGCTGATTTTATATATATATATATATATATATATATATATATATATTTTTTTTTTTTTTGAGATCAGCTTTTCAGTTTGCTTGCGTTAGCTCCACCACGTGATACAATCTGTCTTGATTCTCATCTCTAGTGTAAGAACTCTAGGGCTCCACCCACTTTGTCCTTAAATAGGGTCTTTCCTTATTTCACCTGGCTTCCATCTAATCTGGGCTCCACCCACTTCACAAGGCTATTAGCAGCTGGAAACAATGCCAAGTCATAAACCTTGTTTTCAGTCCATATGCTGCCATGCCAAATGCCCACAGGTGCCAGGCTGATTTTCATGTCCCTTTTAAGAGACTGTGTCCGAAGACCCTAGATATCAATAATTCTAGTTTATATTAATCTGACTCCCCTTACATTATGGAACTTAAAATATGCAAAAAACTGCTATCATTCAATTATCAATAGGTATATGCTGAGGTAATCTAAATAAGTCAAACCTCAGTGTATTTACTCTATGTATTTACTCAGTGTATTTACATTTAGTGAGCAAGAAGGCCTATTTTTCTATTGTAAATCTTTATCTCATCAAATCCATTTCCTAAAGGATACCTAATCCTTTTAGGCATCTAAATACAGGCAATCCACTCTGTATTATATGAAAAACAGAGCTGCAGTTCTCTGTCCTTCTAAAAGTGTCCATGTTCTTAGACATCCTAAGAAGACAGTTTGTGTTTTCTTTGTGAAAATATATATTTAAATATCTTGCACAATATAGCAAATTTATTATTCATTTGATAATCAGATTAATATGATCACTTACACATTTGAAATCTTTTCTGAGATTTACAGATATCAATGAAAACTTCTTCCCTATGTAGTAATTGATGTTCTATTCTCTTCCCCACTGAATTCTTAGGGATAGAAGTGATATTTATATATTCAACTGTCCTAATTTATATGATATACTTGTTAAATTCAATAATATCACTACTCACAATGTTGACTCATTGGTTATTTTTTGTTGTATTTTGCCTTAAGACAATTGTCTTATTTGATCATGATAACACAAAACTCAGAGACTCATTTGAAAAATTAAACTGTCTTACAATAAATCATATATTTTTCAACAAGTTACTAATTTAAATTATTATAAAAAATTCTAAAACAGAAACTACTTGATCATTGTATATTAATGAAAAATTAAGATTGTATAGGGCTACATCGATATTGATCTTTGTATATTGATAAAAACTTATGATTATATTTGGCCACAATGGTATTGACCCTTGTATATTAATGTAAAATTAAGATTGTCTTGGGCTACATCGGTATTGATCTTTGTATATTGATACAAAATTAAGATTATATTTGGCCACATTGGCGTTGATCTTTGTATAATGATACAAAATTAAGGGTAACGCTTCTTAAAGGTATTGTTCGTAGTAATACTTAAAACTGAAATGTCAAGTTTTGACCTCTCGCTACCAACCAACATAAACTCTTTAGGATAATTAAGAAACGGAAACTAATAGTCATGAAAACGTGTCATTTTGTTAGTTACTATGACCGTCTATCACAGTTATTTTCTAAGCTACTCAGAAATCAAGTTGCTAAGAGACAAGCATGTAAATAAATAAAATAACAATGAAAAACCATATTAATTCCTGAAGTGATTCAGAAAAGAAAAGAGATAATGTAGGAAACTGGCTTTGGAATATGTATAACACACTGAAAAAAATATTTAATATACAAATTCCTCTAATATTATCATCAAATATACTACCATTAACAAGTATTGTCACTTTCCTCTTTAATTAAACATGGATATTTTTCTCATACAGTGTATTCTGAATACAGGTAGTAGAAAATAAAAGCTTGATTATCAAGAAAGAAACAATTCAATTTTGCAGTAACATATAAACATTGCTAAGCATCAAGTAAATCTTTACTGGAAGTTACTGTGTGTGTACCATGATTATACCCACCCATCTTTACCACAGGCCCCTCCTTCCACCTCTCCCAATCTCACAATCCCATTACCTATCCCCTTTCCTATCTATCCTTTTCCTCCAGTAAGGGGGGCCCCACATATCAGCCCCCCTCAGTTTATCAGTCACATGAAGGCTAAGAGCTTCCTCTTGCTCTGGGACCATATATGGCAGCTCAGCTAAGGTAAAGTGTTGCACTAACAGGTAACAAAGTTCATGACTGAGACTGCCCCTCCCCTACTTGCTAAGGGATCTGTTTGACAACCAAGTTGCCTATCCTCTATGTTTGTATGGGGGGGTGTCTAGTTCTTTCTAAGCTTTTTTCTTCCTTTTTTTTTTTTTTGGTTAGTATTTTAGTCTCTGTAAGCCTGTAGGGGCCTAGGTTGGCTAGTTTTGTTGATCTTCATTTGTTGATCTTGAGTACTCCAGGTCTCTCTATTCCTACTCCCTCTCTTATATAAATCTCCCAGAACTACAACTAATGTTTCATTCTGTCTCTCATCATCTCTTTTGTTCTGCTGCTTGGTGGAATTTTGCCTAGGATAGTTATGCTAGGTTCTTGTCCCTTTGGGTCACATCCTTAGTAACAGGGAAATGCCACTCAAAATGTCTCTGAGATTCCATCTCACACAAGTCAGAATGACTAAGATCAAAAACTCAAGCAAAAGCACATGCTGGATAGGATGTGGAGAAAGGGGAATACTTCTCCATTCCTAAGTGCAAATTTGTAAAACCACTTTGAAAATCAGTCTGGGGATATCTCAGAATACTGGGAATAGTTCTACTTCAATACCCAACCCTATCTCTCCTGGGCATATATCCAAAAGATCCCTCACCAAACCACAAGGACATCTCCTCAACTATGTACATTGCAGCTTTATTCATAATAGCTAAAAAGTTTAAACAATCCAGATGCCTTGCAACCAAAGGATGGATTAAAAAAAAATCTGTGGTACATTTACACAATGGAATATTACTCAGCTATCAGAAACAAAGAAATCATGAAATTTGCACCCAAATAGATGGAGCTAGAAAAGGTCATCCTGAGTGAGATAATCCAGAACCAAAAAGATGCACAGGGTAGCTATTCACTTATAATTGGACTTTTGCCATATAGTACATAATAACTATCATAAAACTCACCAAATGCAGCCATTCTAAGTTTAAATTCACCTCAAAGAAACACAATAATTTCACAGCAACACATTCCGTATACTAAAACATTAAAAATATCCAATAAAGTATTTGTTGAAATTATTACAAATATGTAAAATGACAGGTAATAAAAATGGGGCAGTCAAATGAAATTAGGAACATGATGGTAGTAATAGTGTGGTTAAGAGAGTGTTTTAAAGAGAATTAAGAGAAAAAATAATTCATCAAACTGCAACAAAGCAAGCCACAAAACAGACTAAAAAAAGGATTTCTGAACTTGAAGGTGAATCCAGAGAAAATGAAGAAAAATAGACAAGAGAGCTAATAAATGAAGATGTCTTCTGGAATGTTTTGGATAATAATATGCATTTTT
Organism: Lophiomys imhausi; assembly: GCA_907164525.1. NCBI lineage: Eukaryota > Metazoa > Chordata > Mammalia > Rodentia > Muridae > Lophiomys > Lophiomys imhausi. The sequence continues at coordinate 15,242,973 of CAJQZJ010018033.1, read as the reverse complement.
GGTAAAATAGCAAAAGTTAGAACAAACCAAACACAAAATTAATTAAATAAATAAAAAAGATCAAAGCAAACATAGATGGAATAGAAACTGAAAACATAATACAGGCAGTTTATCAATAACACAAAGTTCATGTAACAAGGCAAATCTACAAGTATGTGTGTAGAGTAAGAAAAAGAGGTAATTCAAATAAAATTGATTTAAAGTGAATTGTTAAAAAATAAGTCTTGAGAATTACAAAGTGTCACACAGCTAGGTAGAGCTATTGATTCCTTACCATACTCCTTAGAAACTGACATAGCACATTCTGGTAGTATGAATGCTAGTCTAGTCATCAGGAAGGTGAGCTCCAGGTGAGTTCTAGTTCAATTTCTATAAGTCTTGTTTCCAAAGTGTGCAGTGTCTTCAGCAACTAGAAACACACTATCAAAATCTGGAAGTAAACCAATACAACAGCAATAATCTATAAAGTTTGGGGAGTCTCCTATGCTCCTAAGACCAACAACTCAGAAGGAGGCTTCTCTTGCCTGCTACTGGTATTTTGTTAGATAGTCTATGGCTCCTATGGAGAACATTATCATCTCAAATGAAATAATTTTCTGTTTTTACAGTGTTAAATATTGTACATCATATATTTTAATGCATGTGTATTTTAAGTAAATATAAATATTATTCTTTGCGGCTTTATAAAAAAGAGTATGAGCAAAGTAAGATATTATCTAAACTGTATTTCTTCAAGGTCAGAAAACCTTGGTCCAAAAACAAGACATTGATACATCAGAAAATAAACAAGCAAACTGTAGCCTTCTCTCTCTCTCTCTCTCTCTCTCTCTGTGTGTGTGTGTGTGTGTGTGTGTGTGTGTGTGTAATATAACTGGGAACATACCCCAAAATTACTTTTCAGAATTTTAACTACCAACTCAAGTGCATTATTCATTGTGATCCGATATGATTTTTTCACAAGTGTAATTGGAGCAACTTATACATGTCAATAAGGTAACACATGACTTCAATAAGATGAAGAAATATATATGGTGTGATAGATATGTCAAGAGATTTAAATGAAATTCATATCTCTAAAGAATAAAGCTCCAGAACAAATTAAGTATAACAGGAATATGTATCAAAGCAATAAAGCTGTGTATACACTCATAAACACATTACATGCAAACATTCATATGCATAAATATATATATATTATCTACAACTAACATCAAACTAAATGTAAACAACAAAATTAAAAATTTTCATGTATGATTTGAAACCAAAAAAATTGTGATGTTTACCCTTCTTATTCTTACTAAACATAGGCCTTTAAATCTTATAAAGAGCTACTGTGCAACAGAAATTAAGACAATATAACAAGAAAAAGAAAGAAAGAAATTTAATTTCTATGAAGATAATACTTTTGAAATTCTTAGATATTTCAAATTGATAGTATTGAAATATCAGATTTCTTTGCCAATTTCTATGTTAATACCATAATTTTCATTATTTCTTTATTTTTTCTAATATAGTAATTGGCAAAAGGCAGTGAAATTAGATTAAAATATGAAAGTATGTGCTGAGGTTAAAAAATTTAGAAAATAAAATTAGTATATACCCATTACTTGACTCATGACCTTAAAATTAATGCAATATATATATCAAAGAATTGACATTAGGACAACTATAGATTAATTTTGTGAAGGAGAGAATTAATAAATATACTCACATTTTTAAAAATTTATTTATCTATTGCTTCAGGTTACATCTCCATCAAAGTCTCATTCTTTTTCTATCCCTCCCAGTCCCACCCTCCCACCCTCTACCCCCTAATCCTTCCATCCCACTCCTCTGGAGTGGAGTCTCCCTAAATAACGTTCCCTTGCCCCAGTTCAGAAGTCATATGAGGGCCAAGAGCCTCCTCATACACTGGGGGCCTACAAGGCAGTACCACCAGGGAAAAGTGTCTCATTGACAGGGAGAAAAAAAAAGTCTATGTTCATGTTCCCTTTAGTGCGTTGGTTGTAGTATAGATATCCTGTTCTTTGTGGCTAAAATCCAACTATAAGTGAATAGATGCCATGTGCATCCTTCTGAGTCTGGGTTAGCTCACTCAGGATGAGGTTCTCTAGTTCCATCCATTTGGCTGCAAATTGCATAATTTCATTGTTTCTGATAGTTGAGTAGTATTCCATTATGTAGATGTTCCACAGTTTTTTAATCCATTCTTCCATCTGGGTTGTTTCCAGTTTCTAGCTATTACAAAAAAGGCTGCTATGAACATAGATGAGGAAAATTCCTTGTGATTCGGTAAGGAGTCATTTGGATGTATATCCAGAAGTGGTATGGCTGGGTCCCGAGACAGAGCTATTCCAAGTTTTCTAAGATATCACCAGACTGACCTTCATAGTGGTTGCACAAGACTGCACTCCCACCTGCAATGGAGGAGGGTTCCCCTTTCCTCACACCCTTGCCAGCATATGCTGTCATTTGAGTTTTTGATCTTAGCCTTTCTGACAGGTGTGAGCTGGAATCTCAGTGTCATCCTGAGTTGCTTTTCTCTGCTGATTAAGGATGCTGAGCATTTCTTCAAGTGTCTCTTGGTCTTTAGGAATTCCTCCTTTGTGAATTCTCTGTTTAGCTCTTTTCCTCATTTTTTTTATTGGATTATTTGGTTTCTTGGCATTTAAATTCTTGAGTTCTTTGTAAATTTTGGATATTAGCCCTCTGTCAGAAATGGGGTTCATGAAGATTTTTTCTCAATCTGTAGGAAGCTGTTTTTTTTTTTTTTTTCAAATGACAGTGTCTTTTGCCTTACAGAAACTTTTCAGTTTCATGAGGTCCCATTTATTGATTGTTGGTGTTAGGTCCTGAGCTGCTGATGTTCTGTTCAGGAAGTTGTCACCTGTGTCAATGAGTTTGAGGGTTTTCCCCCCTCTCTCTTCTAGTATATTTATTATGATGAGCCTTATGTTAAGGTCTTTGATCCACATGGACTTAAGTTTTGTACAAGGTGATAAGTATGGGGCTAATTTCATTCTTTTACATGTGGACATCCAGTTGGACCAACTTGCATGACCCATTAATTCCAGATAAATAGGCCAAGGTAATTTATGATGAAAATAATTTTTCAAAAAAATATAGTAGAGCAACAGTATGAAAAATGTTGAACTTCAGACCTTTTCTCATATGAATCATTTAATTGTACTCATACACACTGTATGCATTTGTAAAAAGTCTAAAACAAAGAGATATGTTACTTCAAAATACAGAAGTCTGTTTTGGCATCAGGGTAGGCAGGTGACACTTCAAAATATTTACAAAATGCATAATAAAAGAAAATTGAAGTTTTGCATATTAAAGTAACAAAATGATTCAGTTCAACTTTAGAAAAATAAAATGAGAATATAATGATGGTATTAAAAATGAATACTATATATTTGAGGAATTTGTTTCATGAATATGTAAAGAATTGGCTCTTGGAGATAATATGCAGGTCCATTTTTAAATAACTGTCAGTAAAGATAGGATATTGGTATAATTTCTCATTAATCGTTTTCTTAATATTAGCTGCAATATTAGCTAGCATGATTTTAATATAGCATACTCATAAATAATAAATTTAGGTTTAGACCGATTTTACATGTGTTTCTTTAAGTAGAAGTTAGGGACCATTTTCTGAGTTTCTGTGTGTGTGTGTGTGTGTGTGTGTGTGTGTGTGTGTGTGTATTTGCTTTGTATTTCCATATATTTCAGATCAGTTGGTTTTAAAAATAACTTATGGAGTCTGCATTTTATGGAGTACCAACATTTGTAGAACTAACAAAAATTTCATTAATATGTCATTTTTCTTGGGTGAATTATTTCAAAGAATAAGATAAGAATAAATTTGTAGCCCTTGAAACAAAAATGTATGATGAAATTCATCATTTGTCCAGTCAAAACTAATTGAAAGCAATAAAAAATTCTCAGTCTAGTGATTTATTTTACTCTACTAATATACTGAGATAGGAAGACTTTTCAAAGAATTGAGTTTTAACTCAAGCACAGTCATAATAATCAGTATAAAGACATGTGAAGGCAGGCCATAAGTACATTTGTCATATCAAGGTTCAGATTAGGTCAATAACTGGAACGTTGAATTCAGATGAGTTTGGGACAAGAGATATGTCATTTTTCCTTTTAGATTTAGTTTAAAAAGTGAAGCAATTAAATCACACAGAGAATTATAAATAAAGATTCAAATTTTATGGAGTCATAAAACAAGCATCATTTTAAAATGATTTTCCTCAGTTTTGTCAAGATGTTAAGCTAGGAATCTCATGCTTCAAATGTTTGTACGATTCTGGTTCAGTGAGTGATTTGGCTAATTTGGGTTCTGCTAAGAACCATGTTTTCAGTTCCTTCTGTGTTATGTCATATTTCTCTTTACACTTGATGTTTTGATACTCTAATTATATTTTACCCTAAGTCTATCTATGTTTTACTTGCAAAAGCATTTATTGTTTTTCGTTTTCCAACCTAAGACCTATTTATTTAGGCATACTGAAAACAATTGTTTATGTAAAGTTTCCTGGTGATGATTGAGGTAAATTGGGACAATCATCAAGAAATACACTTTATGGCCTTTAACAGAATAAAAACCTGAAAGGTATGTCTTTGCATATACTTATATACATTCTACTGACACATAATCATAGACATACAAATTTATATGGCCTCACCCTAAATAGTGTCCATTATTTTTAAAGAGGCAAACAAGTCTTTTGAATTAGCCAACACTGACATGAATAAAAATATATATTCCTACACTTCTGATTTTGTTGAGTTATGTATCAGAATTGCTTGGTAATCAATGGAATCAGATGTAAAGATGATCCATAAGATGATAATAAAACTAGAAAGTTTTATATTCTATTAGTGCAGCAAATACAGAAAGCCATAACATCACCTTAAAATACTCTGGTGATGTGTTTACAGCAATGTCAGGTGAAACAGTTACTGTACTCGTATTTTCATAAAAGCATAATGTATAAAATTATGCATAAATAACTGTATGCCCAATTATAACATGTATATAGTAACAGAGAATAAAAAACCATCTTATCAATTTAAATGCTTTTTCTATCCTTTGTATTCATTTAAAAATACACTTCTATTTACACGCAAAAGCTTAGCATAAAATAATGTACTCTTCTCACTAAAATTATCCTCGTATGTTTCCTGTTTTTCAGGTTTTTGATCTGTGCCATTTGTGTTGCTTTTGTCAAAAAAAAAATTTTGAAGTTACTAAGGTAATGTCATCTTGCTCTAAACTTATTTTGTGCTCATCTCTCTACTTCTCAGCCTTCTAGCAACATGCCCATTCTGCCGAGGTCCCTAACCATAGTTCAGCTGTAATAGCCAAAATAAAATGTCAATGAAAGCTAAAATGCAAGCATGGAATAGTTACAAACGTGTAATTAAAAATTAATTGTTGGATATTGTCTGGAAAAGTTTGCTAAACTTTTTGCAAAAACAACTATTACAGGGTTATGCTAATCTCTTCTTTTATGTAAGAACTGGAACACTGGTAGAATTGTGGGTTTTGTCTGTAAGATCACTGTATACAAAGCTTTTGAACCAAGAGATATTTTGGAGGAGTTATCATAACTCATGGTCTGGCCATTATTAAAGTACTTTTGTACTCTTAATTGGCTTAATTATTAGGGGTGTTGGTTACTATCACATATGGATCCTTTTAGTATCATACTTTTCTTTTATCAAAATAATATTAACAATTTGCAATGATTAAAGCTACAGTAAAGGTTTAATTTTTACAACTTAAGTATTATCAATTTTTCCAAATTTATTAATATAATTTATAATTCATGATTTTTTTTCTATGACAGTATTTAAGGGCTCTTTTTAACAGCTTCCAATTTGGACTGTTGTTCTATTTTTGCTGTTTCTGTTTTTGTGAATATTGGGGGTGTTCACAGAAGTAATCAATGCCTCAAATTCTCAGTTATGAGTCTGTAGTCATTGACACCACAGCACAAGAAGCTTCCTTGCACATATCAGCCAGAACCAACCTGGATCATGAACTTCCACATGATTACTGGTCTGGGTTCAGATCATTGCCATCATCAACCTGTTTTCCACCAGCAGCACAGATCATGGACATGTACATGGACCCCAGAGGCATCAGAAACCACTGACACCAATGTGGCCTCTAGTAGCAATCTGGATCACAGACATCTGAAACTGCAATTTAATTATAAATTGTATTTATTAATAAGTATAAACTATAAGATTAGGCCAGCACAGCAGCCAATAGCTTGGCAGAGCAGCAGGTAGCCTGGCAGGATATCACCCGACAGGCCTGGCCCACCTTAATTGGTGGCCTGATTTACCCTGGGGAAAGAGCCCCAGACCAAGGGTGCCCTAAACCACCTGTAACCTAAACTCTGTTAAGTAATATAAGTTGTTATAGTAGGCTGGTAGAATTACCAGCGGCTTGGCGGGAGATTCCCCAGAGTTCGATGGGTGTCCAATGGCCTGGATTGCTTGGACTGACAGCCTATAAGCTACGGCAGTCCTTTCCCCAATAATTAAATACATTAAGACATTTTAATGTTTCAATGCTAACCCTTAGCTGGTCAGACTCTCGATTAGCTACTCTAAATTAACCCGGATCACCTAATCCCAAACCTCCATGTGCCTGTGATTACCTTACAGCATTCTCAAACATGTCTATCTGATTCTGTGTCTCCTGGTGGAATGAGCTAATCCTCTATGTAAAATGCAGGGTTCCTGTTTTAATCTCAGGAAGTCCCACATTCCTATACTCTTTCTGCCCAGCTAATTGGCTATCAATGACTTTTATTAACCAATCAAAAGAATGTCCCAGAAGGGGAGGTAATCAGATCACAGCATTGAAATAAGCCTATCAGAAGCAATGATATTAGACCTTCCCCAACAGACATCAACATGGCCTCTGTGGGCAGCATAGACTACAGGAATCAACAATGTCTCTGGTAATTGTACAGACCTAGTGAAATGTGTCGGTAATTACTTAAAATTAATAAATCTTGGCCAAGATAAAATTTTATTCCTAACACTTGTTCATATCTCTCTATTTTGCTTAAATAGATTAAACAAATAGTAACCAAAGACTGTTTTCATGAGCTATGACTCAAAAATATATATACAGTAGAGAATAAGACAAAAAAACAAGATGTCATAAAACTCATTGAACAAACTTTTAATATTTACCAAAGAAGAAGAGGAGGAGTAAAGTGAGAAAATCAATAATAACTGAATGCTTTTCCAGATGCTGTAGTCTGGTTTGTAAATTTTTGTTTCATTGAATTGTAAGACTGGAATTATAGAAATTAGAATATTGATTTTTTTATAAAGATGTATAACTATTGAAAAAATTATAAGTTAGTGTTGACAATACAGAAGTTAAAGCCTATATTTAATAGTCCTCCATAGACTTATTATTACCATTAAATTTTACTATGCTTTTGAGAGATAAAATAATTTTGTTGTATTTCAATAAATATGAAATGAACTATATATAGCTGTGATGTTTAAGCCCAGAGTACTACCACAATTTCAGCTTGCTTCTAATTTTTCTTTTACATCAAATGAAAAAAAATTAGGAAAACCTTTGTTGTTAATATTACTGATTTAATTTACATAGAGCATTTTCAAGCAGGCAAATTTAATATTGGTGCATTATATTTTATTAAAAATGTATCTCATAATTTATTTCTCAGAAAAACAGATTAGTAAGATTTCTATAAAATTCAATGTTATGAACTTACTGTTTTTGTAGAGCAAGGATAATCTAATGCAGACCACTTTTTATGTATTTCAAACAGATAGCATTGAAATTTTATACACCAAGCATTGGAGACTCATGAATCATCAGCAAAGTGGTCAAGTTCATGAAAGTAGGAAGCAACAGATCAGTACCTGCTCTTTTGAATGTCAAGTCAAATGCAATTTCCACTATATTGCAACAGTCTTCAGTGATAATAGTTCTTTCGCAAGATGAAACAAAAAAAGCAACTGAGTAATTTTTTTCAGTTCACTCCAGGCCTAGTGTTTCATCTTTGATCCTTTGCAAAATTGCTCTTCACACTGATTTACTATCCACTAGGTTAGACTTGTTGGAAGCGATAAAAATATGGAAATAACAATTTCCTAAGGCACAGGAAACTGACACAGACAGGTTAAGGACAGGAGCAGAGTACTTCAGATATTTTCTTAAAGAAAATTATTTGCAGTGTTCATTTATAACTGTACTTTACCCCAAACATTTTCCAAAAACTATGAGCTTAAAGCATTATGTTATACATGTCCAACATCAGAATCTAATCAATGACTAATGAACAATATTTGATTCCTCTTATAAATTGCAAGTAAAGCACTTTCCAGCTATAATGTGTATAGATATAGAGGATATACTAAGTCATGTTGTGTACTGATGTTTAAAAAGTAATATAAAATAAGTATTTTCTTATGGTAAAATTCTATGTAATAAAAATTACAAAAATATTTTGCATAGATTATGACTATATATCTTGTAATACTGAACTTTTGAGTAAGTTATAGGATAATATATTTACCATAGAACCATTTGTAATCTCACTAATAAATGAGATAACAAATATACACACCAAACTCAGATATGTTTGAATATATTTTGACAAAATTTGTTTGCTGATTTTTAAGAAGAGATATGTGCAGCACATCTGTAATGACACATTTACTATCACATCATACATGAATGAAAAAATATGTTTCAATGCTTTACCTTTTTACCAGCAAACATAAACCCAAATGAATTAATACTTTACTCTGTTTTCCCTTACTATAAGCCAGTATCTGGCAATGACAAATTTTTAAGAAGTAAACATTTGTTTTCATTCATGGTTCTGGAGTTTTTATCACATTGACGATTCCCTGAAAACAGACCCCACCACATAGGGCAGAACACAATTTGGTGCTTGACAGAAAGTATGGGTGTGACTATATGTTCTGTATCCTCTACTATGAAGTCCTCGTTATTCACCCATGATCACTTCAAGTGGGTAAACATATCCAATCTTAATCAGAACCAAAAGTGCTGTGTTTAAGTACAGTATTTAATATATTAAATTTAAATTTACATATCCTAATACTAATTACTGTTAACAAATGGAACTTCCCCATTAAACCTTCCGTATAGTCCTGGTTTTTGGTCTTTAAAGGTTTTCTTAACTTTATACACTAATATATTAGTTATTAAGTGAAGTTACATTGCCTTGTCTGAAATCAATACAAATTAGTTGTCTAAGGTAGCTTTGTTTATTTTATTTTATTATTTTTTATTTGATTCATATATTTCTTCCTGTCCTTTTATCTCTATTACTTTCTTGTGTTCAGTAACCTTTCCTTTTTTAAATTTATTTTTAGTATATATCTATTTGTTGAAGTTACATCCTAACCAACCCCCACCTCTCCAACTGGTCCCATCCTCTTCCTCCTCTCTCTCTCTCCTATTCTTGTCCTCAGATGAGTGGACCACCCCCTCATCAACCCACCAGTTTCATAAAGTTACATCAGGGCTAAGAGCATCTTCTCCCTTTGAGGCCAGACAAGGCAACCCAGTTAGGATAAAATGGTCCACAAACAGGCCACAGGTTCCGTGTCAGAGACAGCTCCTGCTTTACTTGATAAGGGATCTGCATGAAGACCAAGCTGTCTATCAGCTACATTTGTGTAGGGGGCCTAGTTCTAGTCTATATATGCTTTTTGGTTGGTGTTTCAAACTCTCTAAGTCTCCCAAGGTCTAGGTTGGTTGGTTCTATTGGTCTTCATGTGAAGTTCATGTTCTATCCAGATTCCTATATTCTTCCACCCTATCTTCTTCAAGTCTCCCAGAGCTGCATCTAGTTTTTGGCTGTGTGTCTCAGGATCTGTTTCAATCTCCTGCTGGGCATATGGCCATACCATTGAACACTCCACAATTTGTCTCATCTCAGAAGAAAGCAGGGTTAGGCCTGGTTAGTACTTGGATGGCAGTAACCTTTTCTAAATATCAGTAATTCTTCATATGAAAATGAATTACCAGCCATTTTTTCATTTTTTAAATGTTTATTTATTACTTCAGGTTACATCTCCATCACAGTACCCTCTTTCCACCCCTCCCAACCCCCTCTCCCATCCTCTGCCCACTATTCCTTCCACCCCACTCCTCCAGAGTAGAGTGTCCCTACATATCAGTCCCCCACCTCAGTTAAGCAGTCATATGAGGCCTCCTCATACACTGGGGGCCTACATGACAGCACCACTAGGGCAAAGTGTCTCATTGAAAGGTAACAAAATCTATGTTCCTGTTCCCTTTGGTAGATTGGTTGTAGTATAGTTATCCTGTACTATATGGCTAAAATCCGATTATAAGTGAATAGACGTTAGGTCCAACTTTCTTAGTCTGGGTTTCCTCACTCAGAATGAGCTTCTCTAGTGCCATCCATTTGGCTGCAAACTGCATGATTTCATTGTTTCGGATGGCTGAGTAGTATCTGTAAGCAAAAGACACTGTCATTCAAACAAAATGGCAGCCTACAGATTTGGAAAATATCTTTATCAACTCTCCATCTGACAGAGGGCTAATATCCAAAATTGTCAAAGAACTGAAGAAATTAAATGCCAAGAAACTAAATAATCAAATCAAAAAATGGGGAACAGAGCTAAACAGAGAATTCACAAAGGAGGAATCCCTAATGGCTGAGAGACACTTGAAAAAATACTTAGCATCCTTAATCATCAGAGAAATGCTACTGAAGACAACTCTTAGATTCCATCTCACACCTGTCAGAATGGCTAAGATTAAAAAAAAAACATAAAACAAAAAAGCTCAAATAAGAGTACATGCTGGTGAAGTTGTGGAGAAAGGAGAATACTCTTCCATTGCTGTTGGGAGTGCAAGCTTGTACAACCACTATGGAAATCAGTCTGGTGATATCTTAGAAAACTTGGAATATATCTACCTCAAGACCCAGCCATACCACTTCTGGGTATGCATCCAAATGATTTCTCACCAAACCACAAGGATGTTTCCTCATCTATGTTCATAGCAGCCTTTTATGTAATAGCTAGAAGCTAGAAACAACTCAGATGTCCCTCAACCAAGGAATGGATTAAAAAAAAATGTGGTACATCTACACAGTAGAATACTACTCAGCCATCAGAAACCAGCCACATCTTACAAGTTCATTATATATTTTACATTCCAATTTTCTATGTTGCTTTTCCTTCAAAATATGGTTATTCTGAAGTCCTTTCAGGTGTTTGTGTATGTTACTTTCATTGTTAGGTGAGTCAAAGCCTAAATTTAATTCACGATTAACCCATAACATCAGAAATTATATAGGATAGTTACTCATGTAAAATGGATGTGCTATATAAATTGAGATGACATAATTTTAATACTCATAAAGAAGTCTTACTCAGTAGGTTAACCAAGTACACTAGAAGAATTTGACAGACATTGGATGCACATGAAGTCTGACAACATAGCCTCCAGATTTCATCCAATCTGGAGGATGACAAAAGAAACTAGATATGGAAGAATTAAGAATGGAAAGCCACATGAGCAAAAGTAGAAAAAGGTAGCCCTGTGAGATATTGTGAGATAATTCTACATTTTAGTTCGTGCCCCATATTACTCCATACTGTTTTTTTTTTTTTTTCTGGGCCAGCACCTTATAAGTGTAATGACTTCTGTGAAAGAGCATTGTAATGTATAGGAAAAAGGCATCTTCAACAATATTTGAAAGCTTTTTGTACATTTAGAAAAGTATAAAAATCAAATAAAGCTTCTAAATATCCTTAATTTTATGCAATTTGAAAGAAACAGAATTGAAAGAAAGTGTTTTATAAGTAACCCTTCTGATTGCAGAAATCTCTCATCCTTTTCCCCATAACAATAACTGTTTTCTGTGTCCTTTGTATTGAAAATTCTCCATAGCCTCCTACTAGTTTCTTGTCTTCTGTACATATTCCAATACAAACAGATATCTAAATAGTCAATGCTTCATTCCCAACATAAGAGAATGAGGGTATGGTATTTGTCTTTCTTGGTCACACCTCATAAAAGTGATTATTTCCAGCTCCATATATTTAAATAAGAATTTATTTTTTTATAACTGAATAAAACCTACAGTTTATATGAACTACAGTTTCCAGTATCCACTCTTTGGTGTATTAAAATCAACATAGTTTTCATGTCTTGGCTAGTGTGAGTCGAACAGTGATGAATATGAGTGAGCCAATATCTCTATCTTTGGACACAGATATCATCAAGAATCTACCCAAGAATGATGTAACTTGATGGTCAGAAGAGAGGAGGCATTATATGAAAGGATACTTAACACTAAAGTTTTTCAAAAAGGACCAGCCAGCCACTGCTCACCTCAAGCTGAATCCCTCAGGAGAGCTGTTGCATAGAACAGCTTACTCCTTGGCTTGGAGCCCTTGGCCGGACATATTCGCTCATTTGTGCCCTTGCCAAACCTTACATGGCAGGCATTATTCTCCTGCCTGTTTTCAAGGCCTCTCACCATCTGTTTGCTGTGGCTTCAGAGCACCCAAGCCTCGTGCCTCAGGCCGGTGCTGTCATTTGAGGCCCATGGCTCTCCTCACCCTCCAAAAGGTTCTTTCCACCTCAGGGTTGGCTATACTTGTGCATCCTTGGGGCTAGTTAGTATACCTTGGTCCCTGACAGTTCTCAGGCCTTCCCGGGATTGGCCTCAGCAGTAGTTGCTTCCTGTGGCTATTTCTGTCAGTGTGGTATTTGGAGTCAACAAATGACCCATGCTGTTTCGTCTCGCTCAAAGGGTCTTTGGACTCTGCCCCACGCCCCTTAAATAGGGAATGATTCTAGTGGTCCTTCACTTTCCGGCGGTCTTGCTTATTCTTGCACTTTCTGGTAGCTCCTATAGCCTCACCTCTCAGCAGAGTGCCAAACTTGTCTCTCATGTGTCCTCGGCCTCCATCTGGACTCTGCTCACTTCTCTATCTTTCTAGTGTCTCTCAAAATGAGGCAGTGTTTAACAGCTGAAAGCAATGACAATCCAAAAGCCCATTCAATTTCCTGGGCTTTCATTCTTATGCCCAGGACCACATGTGCTCTGCAAGGTGTCAGTCTGATCTTCATGCCCCTTAAGAGACTATCCTTCAGAATCCCCCCACATAGTCACTAAAATTATGTAAGTAACCAACTACTTTCTGATTGCATTTAGCATCCACTTCTCAAAATGGAAATCATTTCTGGTAGCCTTAACTCAGATAAAAGCCCATAACTAGCTAGATCATAAATTCTAGGGGAGAAAGTTTTGATAAATAAAAGGAATACATTATAAAGTCAACTTCAAGACTTCACATTCACATACAAATATTTTAATCAAAAACCGTATATATGTTGACCCACACATGAAAACAGGTATATATATATATATATATATATATATATATATATATATATATATAAATATATATATCCATCTATCTACTACTTATCATCTATTTTTGTATCTTTATATGTATATATATATCTTGTCCCACATTTCTCTCTCTAAAAATAGCATGTACTTTAAAATACAATTTTTGTACAATCTGAAAGTAAAGTTGTAAAAATTTACATTTAGGATATTTACTTATTATCATTAATGCATATAAATATTGAGGAGCCAAATGTTTGCCATTATTATTTACCTATTACAAATATCATCTGCATGCTTACTTTATACCTTCTTTCTGACTTTTAGGATAAAAAGGTAAAATCTATATATGGCCAATCAAATATGTATTTTCATTTTTTTTTCCTGGAAAGAACAGCATTAGAACATTTTTACTCAGCATATATGAGAGAAATAGCTATCTCTCTTTGCCGTCTAAAACTCATTTGAAATATAATAGGTAATATCTTTCTTATAATAGTGCTTTGTTATATAACTACAACTCTCCAAGAGAAAGATTGCAGAATTACCAACTTTGAAATCCTAGAATATATCTCATCACTTTTTCAAATGCAAATTCATATCTCAGTAGAGGTAAATGTCGCAGGAGTTCACTCACTGTATGCAATCATTAATCACTTTCCAACTCTTATTTTTAGCACAAATCCCAAGTTTCAAGAGGAAATATCTTGAAGTCCTAACTACAAATGCATGAAAATAATTTTCTTTATAATTCCAAAGGCTTATTAAAGTACCATTTCCAAGAGCAAAAAATGAAAGCTTCTGAAGCAAAATGTAATGTAATTTTATAACTGCATGATGGTCTTGGCAATGTCAGCATTTTAAAAATAAACATGAAATACAAGTAAAATTAATAGTGATAGTATTTTCATCATCATAACAGTATGCTTCAGACATTGATTCCAATAATAAAGTAATTTATCAATATGCTTTCTCTTTTGCTTATAAAAACAATTTTGGTATATGGTCTATGTGGTGGGGGCTCACATTTCTTTCGAGGCACAGTTGTGTTGAATGAAAGTGTTTTTTTTTTTGTTTTGGTATTAAATATGGGTTATGCAGGTGCTTTGTATACCACTGAAAAACAGCTAGTGAAAGAGGCACACAGAAGATCCTGATGAACAAACCATCCTGACAAAAGAGCATGTGGTATTTTGCCAGCCCAAAAACTGTCATGTGTGGGGAACATATTTACAATCTTTGATGGACAGACACCTTGGAGAGCCTGTGATCTTGATCAGCAGGGAGTACCTTGTGCAGAGGGTATGAAGCTGGCCAACTGGAAGGCACCCTTGTGCAGGTACAAAGAGGAGGCCCTGGAAATACAAGGGGTTTTTCTGCTTAGCATTTATCGCTTCTCATCTCTGCTCATCACTGCTTTGCTCACAAAGACTACAGACTATGCTTCCAGACTTGGTTGTTCTGGGAGTTACTGCTGCCTTTGCTTCTGAAGAGATAATAACCCCAAACAGAGATGTGACAAATGTTGCCCCCGCTGCTGTCAAAAGCAGAGCAACAAAAGCCACTGTTTCTTCAGCTTTCCTTGTTGGTGCTCCTGGTTAGCTATGCTCCCATTTCTTCTGTTTGCTGTGTTCCTGTTGATGATTGCATATGTTCCTGTGTATACTGATTTGACTGGACTGCTGATGAGTTATACCAAGGACCTGTGACTTAGGAGATCTATATCCTTTCTTTTGTGTCTTGGGTTGGTAGGTTGGAAGGTGTTGAGAGTTATTAATAAATAGTTTAAAAGTACACTTTGAGGTCTAATGTATGTAAAATATATCACTGGCATATGGTTCATATGAAGTTTATTTATTCCATGACAATGGAATGTAGGTGAACGATGATGCTTAACATTAATCAGTCAATACTGTTTTCAATGCAAGTTGATTCTTTGAGACTATTAATGAATATAGTCTTCTAGTAAATCCATTAAGTTTTAATACTAGATTTTATAGTGCTTTAAGTAAAACAAAGAGGTATCTGATAAAGAGATATGTCTGAAAATGGCTAGAAAGGGAGGACTTGGAATGGCAGGATCAAGTGTGGAGGGACAGAGGAGAGAGGGCATTGTGGGAGAAAATACAGGGAGAAACAACTAAAATTAAGGTATCTCTGACTGGTAGTATAAAGACTTATACAGTAGAAACTTGATTAAATATATAAACAGGTACGCAATTTAGTGAAATCACCTAATAATGGGACAGATAGAGGTCCCACTAGACATCTCTTGTCATTAAATGAAGAGACCAGTAATGGGATTGGGTTACATTTACTTGAAGGGGTCCAGTGGCAATCCCCAAGACAGAGCTTGGTGCCAAGACTATGTATCACTCTCTACAAACTGACAGCAAAGCTAAAACCATAACAACCACAACTGATCGAATATGGAGATGTCTGAGATGGTTTCTAAATAGTGCCTTTACCTCTATGTTCTGGAGTCTTTTGTAGAGGAAGATACTGTGCAAATTAACAAAATAGAAACATAAATCCAAGCCAGCCACAGACCTTTTATTTACAATGGTGTACTATCTATAAGATAATTTAGGACAATGGTGGAATAAATGTTTGGAGTGACAAACCAATAACTGATGTGACTTCTAGTCCCACTCCAAGAAAGGTAGACATATATCATACAGCATCTATCTGATGATAATATATTAACTAATATTTCTATATTAACATAATATAGAAACTAATATATTATTAGTTTCTGAACAGACATTGAACTACTCAGTGAGTACCACACAGGAAATATTCTAAGAGATTTAAAAAACAAAGAAATCTCACTCTTTTATATAGCTAAGCATACAGAACACAGTATGTAATTATATATGTGCATGCAAAAAATATTCCTGAATTAAAAGAACTTTTCAGCTCTGTTTATCATCCATTGTTCATTTGAGATAATGTGACAATCAAGCTCAACTGTTTGTGAATAGACATTATCCAGAGGAAATACAAGCTTGTCATATGTTTTTGACAATGGACATATATTTTTTTGAAAGGTGAAGCAGATTTCTTACAAAATTAGAACTTTATCTTCTTACAGAAACTGAAAGCTAAAGGGGTTTATTCTTTTATCATTGAATTTATCTAGAGTAAATAACTTAGATCCTTGAGAAAAATATCCCTAGTTTGGAAGTTAACACAATTCAAATCAAGTTATACAATTGGAACTGAGTTAGCATCGTCAATTTTTCCTTGCACTTTGAATGATTGTGGCTTTCTGTAATAGTTTCCATTCACTCACAAAGAACCTTCTTAAGTTAACAGTGAGAGTTCTGCTTGTCTATTAGCAGAAAGATACACATGGTATATACTCACAAAAAACTAGATATTAGCCATATAGTACAGGATAATTATTTACTACTAGACCTACGACCACCTACACATATGGTGGGGTGATAAGCAACTTGGTCTTCATACAGATCCCCTAAGAAGCGGAGTGGGTGGACTCTCTCTCATGGAGCCTGTTGCCTGCTAGTGGAATACCTTACCCTAGCGAGGCTCCCAAGTCAGGCCCCAGTGAAAGAGGAAGTTCTTATCCATCATGTCACAGATGAGCTTAGAGGGGTGGGGCCCCAGTCACCGGAGGAGAAGTAGAGGAGGGAAAAAGAGAAGAGGGTAAAGAGATGGGACCAGGAGGGGAGGTAGGAGGGTCTATGATGGAGATGTAACATGAATAAATTGATAAATATTGAAAAAATGATTTATATTAGAAAGTTTTTAGGAATTATCCTGCTTTAGAAAATGAGCAATAGCACATTTTTTTTTCTCTAAGAACCACAACCTCATTATCTATCATTAACTGTGTCAGACATGATTTCTCTCCTTTTGGGTAGGCCTTGAGTTTGTTTGTTTGGTTACTGCAAAGATACAAATACCACAGTTGCACATCTATAACATAATTCCTACGACAAAATCTCAGGAAATATTGGAGAAAGTAGAGAAGAAAGACTATAGGAATCAGAAGAACATGAAGTGTGTTACAAAATTGTGTCTTCTAGATATGATAGGGAATATGTACCTATGAAATTCCCACTATAAGACTGTATAAGCAAAGCTTCAGTAATAACAAAACCAGTTGACATTCCAATGTGGATAGCAAAAAATTTCTTAGGGTCCCATTCCTAAAAAAGAACTACATATAATTAATGACTGCTAAGAAAGGGTGAATTTTAGTCATCCCCAAGGATGGAATACCTAAAGGGATATCTAATACCAAAGTACCCTAAACATACTCAGCAGGGCAAATGTATTCAGTAGGCTGAATTTATATATTTATTCACATAGATAGGCAGAGAGGAAGACAGAAAGACAGACATACAGACAGAACCACACACACATTTTTCTTTAAATATTTATATATTTATATAAAGAGATACAATAAATTGAGAGCAATTATTAGGAGATATTTAAAGCTAAAGAGAAAGGTAAGACTTATGTTACTACATTTAATTAGAGGAAAAGAAAATATGTGTTCATCTTGGTTCAAGAATGAATATAAGAAGCCTTGTTTATTAATGTCTTGTTTTCATAGTTCTTTATATTGAAACAATTTAACAATGAAGATGTCTATACTTTTTCAATTAAAAATATCAATGCATTATCATTATTTCATGAACAGATATTGTTAGACTCTAAACTAATTGAACATTAGTTTGATTCAAATTCACTGTGCTCCACTAACTAAAGAGACATAATTCACACAATTTATTTGTTCCTCATTTAAAAAAATCTTTTTAATTATGTATATACTATGATGATTGTATGAAGATTAGTACTTGTGCCTGTGAGTCCACATCTTCCTCACAAACAGAGGGTGGAATAGGATACACTGGGGTAGGGGATAAAAGCAGCTGTGAGCCACTTAGTGTGGGTTCTGGGACAGAACTCCAGTCCTTTGCAGGAGCAGTAATCACTCTCAACAATGAAGTCATCTCTCTAAAATTATCTGAATGTATTCATAGCATGAAATTGATGTTCCTCATTTCTTAACTTTGATGCATATAAGAATAATAGAAGCATCTTCACACAGAATTAAATATACAAACTTGTTCCATCTCTTAATATCATACATTATAGCATAATGATTTTAGTTTGGATGTTAGCATTAATTCCTTTGGATATTTTATATTGATATTTCATGAGGATTACCAGTAGAGAAATGAAAAGTGACAATCACATGGATTGAGTCATAATATGCTTTAGAACTGTTAGGACCAAAGTTCACTTGACCAAACTTTAGCCAGGCTCCAAAACTTTTGGAATTTTGAGTAGGTGCAGAAACTCCAGGTCAACTTGCCAAAGAAACCAGCAACATTATCCCCTGAGCTTGAAAGCTCTAAAGGTTACCAGGAAGCCAAGTTCTTGCTCGGGTATGGCCCATTCCCAGAGCAATAGGGAGAACAACAGAAACCACAGGTTGCCAACAGTCATGAGTTTGGAAATCCCCACCTTGTTTCCCAGGTCACCTATGCTGGCATATCAAGGTACTGTTGCTTGATGATGCTTGATTCTGCCTTGCTAAAACTTATATAAGTTGAACTAATATTTGATCTGAGGTCTCCCTTTCCTTGCATGGAGAGTCTGTGATGTTGACCCCTGGATGATGGCCAATAAAATCCTCTTGCATTTGCAACGTTTTCAAATTCCTAGTTATTCCTTGGTCACCTCACATTCAGGTTCAGAAATCCATTTCTTGAACTTAACATTTGGAAGTCCCACTGCAATCCTGGGGAACCCTGAGTCACCAGGAAGGCTGGAGTGTCCTGATGATTCCTCAGTTGCCCCAGTTTTGGGTTCAGGAACTCGTTCCTTGAATCTAACAGATCTTTATCCATAATGCTTTTTAAAACTTATGGGTTATGATTTTCAGGTATTAAAGAAACTAAACTGCAGTGGTAAATATATAGTCACATGTGAAAGAGAATAAATTTTGCTGTTGCTTCTTTTTGGTTCATGAGTTTAAAATATAATAGAAATTATTTACTTTGTAGAACATCTGTCATTAAAACAAGATCCATTTTAATAAAATTTACTTCAGCAATTGTATTTAAACTAAAAAGTTATCAAGATTTGTAGGTAAAATGTAATTAAATATTGTCATTTTAAATAAAAACTCTAACATTAATAGGTACAACGTGTTTTTAACAGGAAATGTTTTCAATGTATTTTGTTATATAAATATACAGTGACAAGGAAAATAGAAATGGAAAATAAGAATATTGATTATTTTTCTGTTGAAATAAATCTTAATTTATTTTAATGCCTATATACATATAACTTGATTTGACCAAACAAGTTTTAAGTAATCTTACAAATTTATTGAAATAGTGTTTTATACCTGCACTAAATATGTTCTCAATATAAATATTAAATTTTATCACAATAGCTTGGCTCAGGTTTTATGGATATTTACTTATGATACCTTAATTTCTTATCCTTATCTGTTTATTTTTATTTTTCCTCATTCTCTTCCTCTTCTTACCTTACCTGCTATTCTTTATCGTGTGGTTTATAAACATTTATTAATGCATTAAATATTTCATCCTGAGTTTGCATCAAATATTATATTTCAGTATTAAGCTAAATTGGAATGAATATATTAGTGAGAACCTAATCATTGGTGAGCACTGTGAAATGTAAAGCAGGGTTGTAAATTACATCTTTTCATGCACATCATTTCTTCTCATGTAGCTAAACCAAGAAACCACCCACAAGCTAAAGTGCTGATTGATTTAACTTGAGAAGGGTTTTCCTTCTCTGCTTTATTTTTCAGTCCCATGTGACCAGAGAAATGAGACTAAATCACTCTAGAAAGTCTTATTAAATATATTTAAGATTTAAACAACTTATCTTCCATAATCACATTCCCTAATTTTTGATGCCACTTGAACACAGATGCATTTGTATACATTAGTGGTGGCTTCTATAAAACTAAACTATGATAGAAAATGTATAACAACAGTTAATTTTTTCAAGCAGATGGAATTTTTCTAGCATTACCTTAGTGTCTGCTTATGAATAAGGTTATGTTTATTTTTCTTTGTACAGTATGAATTTTTAAAATATATTCTCTAAACTTCTTATTACACCTATAGAGTCCACTTCTTCAATAATTTGCTTCACCTTTATTATTGCATTATTACCAATAGAAATAAAAGTAAAATTATTTTAATACCAGATTATAATATTTCAGAGATAACTTAGATTATATATAGATTATGTACTTATAACCTACTGAATAGTGAATATAATTAGAAGTATATTATTAAAAATTACTATGAAGAATAGAGAAAGGAATTTTGAATGAGCTACAATTTAAGTTTATTTAGTCATAGTTCTGGTCCAAGGTTTAAGAAACTCCATCTGTCCATGGTCTCTTCATTGTTGAAGTCATGAAGCTGTCCAGTCATTGTAGGAATCAGTACTGAGATTTTGCTAGAAATTAAAACAAGATTTATCCATTCCCAGTAAGTGTGTGGGTAAAAAGACAGTATGGTCTGTATATACATAAAGTTTCAACCAGTTACAAAGAATAGAAACAGATCATTTAAGGAAAATAGTTGTACATGAAGATTTATATTATATGAATTCATCTTGCTAGAAGCTGAAAAAGCATTTGGCAAAATCCAATATCCCTTCATGCTGAAAGTCCTAGAGAGAGCTGGCATACAAAGACCATACTTACAAACAATAAAGGTGATATACAGTAAGTCAGTAGTCAACATCAAATTAAATAGAGAGAAACTTAAAGCATTTCCTCTAAACTAAGGGACAAGGCAAGGATGTCTACATTCCCCATACATCTTCAACATAGTACTTGAAGTTCTATCTACAGCAATAAGACAACTAAAGGAGATCAAGGGGATACAATATGGAAAGGAAGAAATCAAATTATCCCTATTTGCAGGTGTTATAATAGTATACATATGTGACTGCAAAAATCCACCAGAGAACTACTACTGGTAAACACCTTCAGCAAGGTGGCTGGCTACAAAATTAAAAAAAAAAAAAAACCAGAAGCCCTTCTTTATACAAAAGATAAATAAAATGGGCTGAGAAAGAAATTAGGGAAACACACCCTTCACAATTGCCATAAACAATATAAAATATGTGGGAGTAAATCTAACCAATCAAGTGAAAGACCTGTATGACAAGAACTTCAAATACTTGAAGAAAGAAATTGGAAAGGACATCAGAAGATGGAAAGATTTCCCGTGCTCATGGATAGGTAGGATCAACATAATAAAAATGGCCATCCTGCCAAAAGCAATATACAGATTCAATGCAATTACTATCAAAATACCAAAAACAATTCTTTACACACCTGGAAAAAAATTCTCAACATCATATGGAATAACAACAACAACAACAACAACAAAACAACAACAACAAAAAAAAAAACAGAATAGCTAAATCAATCCTGTACAATGAAAAAACATCTGGTGATATCACCATACCAGATTTCAAGCTATACCACAAAGCAATCATAATAAAAATAGCATGGTACTGGTATAGAAACAGACCAGTTCATCAAAGGAATTGAATTGAAAACCCAGAAATGAACACACATACCTATGGTCACTTAATGTTTAACAAAGAATCGAAACCATGCAATGGAAAAAGTACAACATCTTCAACAAATGGTGCTTGTCTAACTGGATGTCAATATGTAAAGGAATGCAAGTAGAAACATACTTATCACCTTGCACAAAACTTAAATCCAAGTGGATAAAAGACCTTAACATAAAGCCACACACACTATATCTAATAGAAGAGAAGGAAATACCTCAAACTCATTGGCACAGGTGACAACTTCCTGAACAGAACACCAATAGCTCAGGCTCTAAGACCAATGATCAACAAATAGGACCTCATGAAGCTGACAAACCTGTGTAAGGCAAAGGACACAGTCATTAGAACAAAATGGTAACCTACAGATTGGTAAAAGATCTTTACTAACCACACTTCTGACAGACAACTAATATCCATAATTTATAAAGAACTCAAGAAACTACATACCAAGAAACCAAATAATCCAAAAAAAAAAAAAACTGAGAAACAGAGCTAAATTGAGAATTCACAAAGGAGGAATCTCTAATGGCAGTGAGACACTTGAAGAAATGCTCAACATCATTAATTATCAGAGAAATGCCACTCAAGATGACTCTGAGATTTCATCTCAAACCTGTCAGAATGGCAAAGATCAAAAACTCAAATGACAGCATATGCTGGCCAGATTATGAAGAAATGGGAACACTCCTCCATTGCTGTTGGGAGGGCAAACTTGTACAGCCACATGAAAATCAGTTTGGCAATATCCTAGAAAACGTGACATAGCTCTACCTCAAGACCCAGCCACACAACTTCTGGCTATTCATCCAAATGATTCCTCACCAAACCACAAGGACATTTCCTCATCTATGTTCATAGAAGCCTTACGTGTACTAGATAGAAACTGGAAACAACCCAGATGCCCCTCAACTGATGAATGGCTTAAAAAATGTGGTACATTAACACAATGGAATACTACTCAGCTATCAGAAATAAGGAAATCATGCAATTCGAAGCCAAATGTATTGAACTAGAAAAGCTCATCCTAAGTTACCTAACCCAGAATAAGAAAGATGCACATGGCATATACTCACTTATAATTGGATTTTAGCCATGTAGTACAGGATAAGTAGCCTACAACCAACACACCAAATAGAACAGGAAGATATACTTTGTTACCTGTTAATGGGACAATTTGCCCTACGGGAGCTGCCATTTAGGACCTCAGTGCAAGAGGAAGATCTTAGCTCTCATATGAATGCTGAACTGAGGGGTGCTGATATATAAGGACACCCCGCTCCACAGGAGTGGGATGGGTGGGAGAGGGAGGAGTGGGTGGGAGGGTGGAACTGGGAGGGAAGGGAAGAGGGAAATGTGATAGAGATATAACTTGAAGTAATAAATAAGCAAAAGAAAACAAAAATGATTCAGAAACACAAATATCATATTTTCTTACATATATAGAATACATACATTTGAAAGAGCTTTGGAACTAGAAGGAAGCTGTTCTGAGAAAAGAAGGGAAATCTTTGGGAGAAAAGAAGGTAAGTGGGAAGGTAACAAATATATATATATATATATATATTATAATATAATATCATAATATCATTTATGTTCATAGTATATATATATATGTATATATACACATCCATATACATAAAAATTGACAATATATATACATTAGTTTTATTTTTTTATTTTTTTATTATTGGTATCTATAAATACTTTTTTTAAAATACTTTATTTTTTTTCTTCAAGTTACATCTCAGTCACAAACCCCTCCCTATTCCCCCTTCCTATCCTGACCTTCCACCCTCTTCCCCCCAGAAGTTTCCCCTTTCAGTCCAACATATGGTTCCTTCTCTTATAACAGTAAGTATTATACAAAACAACAGATATAAATATGCCACATTTATGAGAGTTAAATGGCCCAGTGTACCTTCCCAATGTCCAGTTTATACATATTTGGCCCCTGACTTTAACATTCTACTATCTAACCATCTCCATGAGTTTAAAGGTCTATATCTGACTCAATATTCATACTAACTTGCAACACACTTTTAAGAGTATCTTCTTAGATCTATAACACCCTCTTGATTCTTAAACAACTCAAAATTTAACTATGAGACTCTAGCTGTCTATTCTTCAACCACCTCAGAGACCTGAGAGGGATAAATATATCTGCTTATACAGGAAGTGCAGGGCCTGCAGCTTCCAAAACTAAGAAATGACATACCAATGACTGCCTGGACAATTCCCATTTTCTCTCCATACATTCCTGCATCAGTCTTCAGCCTTTGGGTCCTGTTTCTCTGACAGACATTTGTTGTAGAGCAGGGATTATGAAGGACTTACCTACCCTGTCTTGGCAGAGTTAGGCTGTTGACTTCCCTGCTACCAAGTTTTGTCCTTTTTGGACAGCAGTCTGTCTGCAGTTGGTGCAAGGGGTTTTTTCATGCCAAGAGATAGGCTTGCCACTAATTCAACCATCTTACACTGGTGGTTCTTCGATGCTTATCTTCTACTTGGAGTAGAATAGGGGGTGATGTCAGGCGCTGCTATGTCTCGATATCAAAAAAAAAAAGAAAACCTTAATTTAAGATAACATCTTTGAATGCCATATTCTGCAGATCTCTTGGGGTTTTTGAAGATGCCCTATCCATCTCTTGTATTTAGATAAGCAAATGTTGCTTGTCTCTTAGCAACTTGATTACTGGGTATTTTAGAGAATATCTGTTATAGACTGTCATAGTAGCTAACAAAGTGACATGTTTGCATGACTAGGAGTTTGTTTTACTTAACTATCCTAGACTGTTTTAGACAGTTGGTATCAAGAGGCCAGAGCTTCACATTTTATTTTTAAGTATCTCTAGGTATGATACCATTAGGAAGCATTACCTTTAAATTTGTATCAATATACAAAGATCTATTCAATTGTGGTTAAATATACTCTTAATTATATATCAATATACAAAGATCAATGCCTATGTAGCCCAATACAATCTTAATATTACGTCCATATACAAGGGTCAATACCATTGTGGCCAACTATAATCTTAATTTTGTATCAATATACAAAGATCAGTACCGATGTAATCCAATACAATCTTATTTTTGCACAATAAACAATGGTCAATACCACTTTAGCCAAATAAACTACTAATTTTGTATCAATATACAAAGGTAAAAGGGCATATTCAATAATCTGCCTCTTCTTCTTGGACCTTCCCGTGCTATGTCTATATCTCATTTTTCTCAAGCCTATGCACTCCTACATAGGAGAGGAAGAAGGATACAGAAAAGGAAAAGTAGGAAGTCCCTGGGGCTAACCTCCAAAACCCATTAAACAGGACCATTTATCAGCTTGTAATCTCTTCCCCTAAATATCGGAGTTTTCAGTTATCCTTCAAATAACCAAAAAGAAGGGCAGAGAAACACCTTCCCCACCCTCTGGGCATGGGACTTCGCTCTCTTAAAGTGACTTCCTGCTGATTTGGGTCGTAGTAGACCTGTTTGGGGCACGAACCCAAATGGAAAAAATGGATAAAAATGTTAGTACACTCGTTTTATGTTCAGTCCTTCTGTTCTCAGCTGTTTAGATGACCTAAGGGGTTTGTAGGCAAAAGCTGATCTTGCAGGCTTCACTGAGGTTCCGGCCGGGTCATTGTGAAGAGCTGAACGGTCCCAGCAACATTGGATTGCCGTGGTTGCAGGCCCCCGATGGAGACAGCTATTGAGAAAGTCTGCCAGGCAGAATCAACTGGGTCACTCGTCCTCCTTGGTGCCTGATTCTGCTCTCTGCTGAGGTTTCCGCTGTCCAGCCGTCCCCAGGCTCCCCTAATGGACTCTTCGATTCTCCTGGAAAGATAAGAACAGAGCCCTGCCCCAATCCCAACCCTAGGACAATTGCCCTCTTTTTTTTTTTGGGGGGGGGCTAGGTAGTACTTCTCCAGAAGCAAATTTGGCCTTCCGACAACATACAAAGCGTTATCTTTCAATCTGAGTTAAAGAAGAAATCATTCTGTCACCTTGGAGCTAAACCAGCTCCAGTGTATATATTTTGAGATCCCAAAAGACAATCTGCCTGCATTGGGAAGGCCTTTTGTAAGTAGCCTCCAAACCTAGGTCCCTCCACATCCCATGTGTGTGTCTCTGAACTCTAATTATTGGGATCAGAGACCTGTGTTTCCCATCTGAAGGGATCAAAGATGTGTTCCACCACTCCTGGATCGAAGTCTTTCTCTATTTAGAGTTTGCCCTGCATCAGGCTGACCCTGAGCTCCGGGATCTGCCCGTTTCTGTCTCCAGTGTGCTGGGAGCTGGGACCAAGGGTGTACTCTTCTTGAATGGTGGGACCAAGAGTATGCACCCTCACCACCCCGCTCTGTATGACTCCAGAATACATAAGACCACCAACTCTATGGTGCTCCCCCCGTCTCCGCTGAAGTCAAAGGTATGGGCCAATACCACAATTCTCTTTTATTTTACCTTAGCTCCACGTCTTCTCGACACCTGGAGGTGTGCAAAACCAGGCCGAACGGCTGTATCCCCTATTCCATTCACAGTGTTTCAGCCCTGCCCCCTGCCTTTTTTTTTTTTTTTTTTTTTAGTTAATAAATTTGTTTGTTGCTTCAGGTTACATCCTTATCATATAGTCCTCTTTTCCCGCTTCCCAGCCCCACCCTCTAGTGCTCTACTCCCTAACCCTTCCGTCTTGTTCCTCTGGGGTGGAGTGTCCCTGCCTAACAGTCTCTCACCACAGATCAGGAGTCATACGAGGGCCAAGAGCCTCTTCATTCACCGGGAGCCTACGAGGCAGTACTGCCAGTGAATGGTGTCTCCTTGCTACTGGGGGAATACTAAAAAAATACCAACAACACACAAACCCACAAAAACAAAGAATATCAACAAAAAAAGAGAGGAAAAGGAGAAGGGAAAAGGAAAAAGAAAAAAGAAAAAAAGAAGGAAAAAGAAAAAGATAAAAAAAAATTATTGTCCATGTTCCTTTTGGTGTGTTGGTTGTAGTACAGATATCCTGTACGATATAGTTAAAATCCTACAAAAAGTGAATAGATGCCATGTGCATCCTTCTGAGACTGGGTTAGCTCACTCAGGATGAGCTCCTCTAGATCCATCCATTTGGTTGCAAATTGCATGATTTCATTGTTTCTGATAGCTGAGTAATATTCCATTGTATAGATGTACCACAATTTTTTAATCCATTCTTCAGTTGAGGGACATCTGGGTTGTTTCCAATTTCTAGCTATTACAAATAAGGCTGCTATGAACATAGATGAGGAGACTTCCCTATGTCTCTGTGAGAGGTCCTTTGGGTGTATACCCAGAAGTGGTATGGCTGGGTCCTGAGGCAAGGTTATTCCTAGATTTCTAAGATATCGCCAGACAGACCTCCATAGTGGTTGCACAAGCCTGCACTCTCACCAGCAATGGAGTAGGGTTCCCCTTTCTCCACACCCTGCCAGCATGCGCTATCATTTGAGCTCTTTATCTTAGCCATTCTAACAGGTGTTAGGTGGAATCTCAGGGTCGTCTTGAGTTGCATTTCTCTGATGATTAAGGATGTTGAACATTTCTTCAGGTGTCTCTCAGCCCTTAGGGATTCCTCCTTTGTGAATTCTCTATTTAGCTCCATCTCCCATTTTTTGATTGGATTATGTGGTTTCTTGGCATTTAGTTTCTTGAGTTCTTTGTAGATTTTAGATAATAGCCCTCTATCAGATATGGGGTTGGTGAAGATTTTCTCCCAGTCTGTTGGTTGCCGTTTTGTTCAAGTGACAGTGTCCTTTGCCTTACAGAAGCTTTTCAGTTTCATGAGGTCCCATTTATTGATTGTTGATCTCAGGTCTTGAGCTGGTGGTGTTCTCTTCAGGAAGTTGTCACCTGTGCCAATGAGTTCGAGGGTTTCTCCTATTTTTTTCTACTAGTATATTTAGTGTGGCCGGCTTTATGTTAAGGTCTTTGATCCACTTGGATTTAAGTTTGGTACAAAGTGAGAGGTATGGGTCTAATTTCATTCTTTTGCAAGTGGACATCCAGTTGGACCAGCACCATTTGTTGAGGATGCTGTCCTTCTTCCATTGTGTGTTTTTGGCTTCTTTGTCAAAGATTAGTTAGCCATAGGTGTGTGGGTCCATGTTTGGGTCTTCAATTCGATTCCATTGATCCACTGGTCTGTTTCTATACCAGTACCATGCTGTTTTTATTACTGTTGCTCTGTAGTACAGCTTGAAATCTGGGATGGTGATACCTCCAGATGTTTTTTCATTGTACAGGATTGATTTAGCTATTCTGGGTTTTTTGTTGTTCCATATGAAGTTGAGAATAGCTTTTTCCAGGTCTATAAAGAATTGTGTTGGTAATTTGATAGGAATTGCATTAAATCTATATATTGCTTTTGGTAGCATAGCCATTTTTATTATGTTGATCTTACCTATCCATGAGCATGGGAGATCTTTCCATCTTCTAAAGGCCTCTTCCATTTCTTTCTTCAGAGGCTTGAAGTTCTTGTTGCATAGGTGTTTTACATGCTTGGTTAGAGTTACCCCAGGTATTTTATCTTGTTTGTGGCTATTGTGAAGGGGGTTGTTTCACTTATTTCTTTCTCGGTATATTTGTTTGTTGTATAAAGAAGGGCTTCTGATTTTTTTGAGTTAATTTTGTATCCAGCCACCTTGCTGAAGTTGTTTATCAGCTGTAAGAGTTCTTTGGTGGAGTTTTTGGGGTCGCTTATGTATACTAACATATCATCTGCGAATAGAGATAATTTGACTTCTTCTTTCCAATTTTTATCCCTTTGACCTCCTTTAGTTGTCTTATTGCTCTTGCAAGGACTTCAAGTACTATATTGAAGACATATGGTGAAAGTGGACATCCTTGTCTTGTCCCTGAGTTTAGAGGAAATGCTTCAAGGTTCTCTCCATTTAATTTGATGTTGGCTACTTGCTTAATGTATATTGCCTTTATTATATCTAGGTATGGCCCTTGTATGCCCGTTCTCTCCAGAACTTTTAGCATGAAGGGGTGTTGGATTTTGTCAAATGTTTTTCTGCATCTAACGAGATTATCATGTGGTTTTTTTCTTCCATCTCTTGCATCCTATTGTTGATACTCACATCCGTAGTTCCTGTTCTCTTCCCTTGGTTCTCCACTTCCTCTTTTAACTCTGACTGTGTTTTTTTTATTGTTTCTATTTCTATTTTCATGTCTTGTATGGTTTTGTTCGTTTTGTACATTTCCTTCTCCAGCTTGCTTGTTTTTGTATGAAAATCTTTCATTGCTTTGTCCGTTTCCTGTTCAAGCTCTGTCACCTTGGCTTGGATCTCTTTAATGGTGTTGTTCCTTGTTTTGACTTGTAGAATTGTGGCTTCTTTGAATTCCTTCATAGATTTAAGTTCTTCTTGCAGGGACTCTATCACTTTCCATAATGCAGAATTGTCAACGTTTCATGTGTTTCTGTTGGTGTGAGGTCATCTGAATTGGATGAGCTAGGATAATTCTGCTTTGTTGGAGTCCTATTTCCTTGATTTCTATTTTTTTTTTTTTTGGACCTTTGGCCATTGGATGTGTTTAGCTGTCTGTTCTTGTCTTTTTCTGTGCTTGGATCCACAGTG
The DNA here is from genome assembly GCA_907164525.1 of Lophiomys imhausi. Lineage (NCBI taxonomy): Eukaryota > Metazoa > Chordata > Mammalia > Rodentia > Muridae > Lophiomys > Lophiomys imhausi. The sequence continues at coordinate 15,213,278 of CAJQZJ010018033.1, read as the reverse complement.
GATGATTTGGTGCAGGGGATGAGTTACTTGGCTATCTGTCGTTGCTTACAGGGGGATTTCAGGGTCACTGTGGTTTTAATCGCCTGAGGCACTGTGAGCTGGTGCAGCCTATTCCCAGGTTGTGAGTAATGGACCGGGATTGTGTCACTGCTCCCAATTCAGACTTCTCTATGTTGCACTCTGAGTTATCAGCCTGTAAAGGTTCTGATGGTATGGACCTGTTTGCCCAGACACAGATTCTGTGGGCTTTGTTTGTCATCACAGAGGCTGACAGGGTCTGGCTCCACACCTAATATGTCTGGATTTTCCAGAATACAGCTATGGTCCTGATTTCTGGTTTCTCACTAGGCTTCTCTCCACAGGCCTGGCCTCTGTGCCTGATTCCCACCCTGTCTGTGCAGCCGTGGATCTCCCTCCCTGGCTGCTCGGCCGTGGGTGCAACGAGCCCCAGATCCTCCGGCCGCCTGAGTGGTCCTCTCGCCCCAGCAGCTCAGCCATGGGTGTGCGGATCCCTGGCCCCGCCCACGCCTGGCTCTCTCCCCAGTTGTCCTGCCGTGGGTTCACAGGGATTTGGCCCTGCCAGCCGGGCTCCCTTCCCAGCTGTGCTTCCGTAAGTGCGCGGAATTCGGCCCCTCCTGCCCGCCTTTGGGTTCCCGGCTTCCCGTGTTCTCTCAGAACCTCCGCCCTCTGCTTCACGAGCGGCTGCGGACCACCCGCTGAGATCCCCTTTTTTTTTTTTTTTTTCCTTGCTAAGACTTCCTCTATCTCGCAGAAGTTTTTAAGTGGGTATAAGTTCTTCCTGAGGTGTGGGGAGCCCAGTAGGCCAGTGATCTATCGCCAAGTGGCCTCTGATTCTGCCTGCTGTGTGTTGGGGTCCATCTTACCAGGTGCTTCTCCAAATGGGAGTTCCCGAATCCCAGGTTTAGTGGCTTCTGTGTCTGCGAGAGATGGGGGAGAGCCTTACCCTGGGACTTTTAACAGTCCCTTGGGAGCTGTGAGTGTTCCCGGGGGGGTCTAGCCCCTCCGGTTTTTGCACAGTGCCCAATAACTCTGTGTTTTTTATGGCTCTTTTTTCCCCTGCGTTCAAAATGCGTCAGTGTAGGTCGCCGCCATCTTGGCCCCCCTACATTAGTTTTATAATAATAGAAATAATTTCATTAACTAATTAGGACAAACCTATGAGAGTTCAATATTAAGATTTCTACTTGTTAAAATATTCATATTTAAAGAGAATTCATAAAAATATTTTTAACTGGTCAGAATGACTAGGTAAAAACTAAAATGACAGCATATGCTGTTGAGGTTGTGCAGTATGGGGAACACTCCTCCTTTGCTGGTGGAAGTGCAAACCTGTACAACCATTCTGGAAATCAATCTGGCCTTTTATCAGTAAATTAGGAATAGTTCTACCTGAAGATCCAGTTACACCACTCCTGACATATATGCAAAAGATGCCCCACCATACAAGGAGGCTTGTACAACTATGCTCATAGCAAGTTTATTCATAATATTCAGAAACCGTAAACAACCCAGATGCCTCTCAACCAAATATTGATAAAGAAACTGGTATATTTACACAGTGGAATACTACTCCACTATTAAAAGCAAGGGCATTATGAATTTTGCAGGCAAAGACATAGCACAATTATATTCATAGCAGCATTATATTTAGTAACGAGAATCTGAAAAAACCCAGATGTCCCTCAACCAAAGATTGATAAAGAAATTGTGTTACATTTACACAATGGAATAATACTCAACTAATAGAAACAAGGGTATCATTAAATTTATAGGCAAATGGTTGGAACAGAAAATATTATCCTGAGTGAGGTAACCCAGACCCAGAAAGACACACATGATATGTACTCACTTAAAAGCAAGTATTAGCCATATAGTACAGGATAATAATACAACAAACCACAGACCCAAAGAAACTAAATAACAAGGAAGGCCTAAGGGTGGATTCTTGAATCTCACCCAGAAGAAGAAATAAAATAGACACTGGAAGTAGAAGAACAGAGGGAACTGAGTGAGAGATGAACTGGAAAGGAGAATGAGGATGGAGATCAGATGTGGGAGAGCAATTGTAAGAGGCTATGTGGCTGGAAAAGAGAAGGGAATCCCATGAGGGGGCACCTCAGGGACAAGCTGGAGATGTAGATGGGGTAGGCTCCTGGAAGGATATGGGCATGACTCTAGATGCGACTCTTAGCAGCAGGAGATATGGGGACTGAAGTGCCCAGTACCTACAGCCAGCAGGAATTACAGTAGAAGCAGTGGGACACAAACCCACCCAGAAAAGCTTTGACCCAAAGTTTACACTGCCTGCATGATGTGCAGGGACTGATATGCAGCAGAGTTTGTGGAATGGCCAACCCATGACTGGCACAATTTGAGACCCACCACCCCATGGGAGAGAGCTAAATCCTGACATTATCAATGATACTTTGCTATGCTTTCAGATAGGAGCCTATCAAAACTGACATTTGAGATGCCCCACCCAGCAGCAGATCGGAACAGATACAGAGGCTTACAGCAAAACATTAGAAGGATATCTGGGAGTCTTGTGGAAGAGTTGAATGAAGGATAGTCATATTCTCAGTCACCTTTTTTACCCCCTGGAGGGGACATGAATTCCACAAGAAGACCAACAGCGTCAACTAATCTAGGCCCATAGAGGCTCATTGAAACTGAATCACTTACCAAAGAATATGCATAGACTGGACCTAAGCCCCACACACATATGTAGCTGATGGACATCTTGTTCTGCATGCGAGTCTTATAGCAACTGGAGGCAGAGCTGTATCAGCCATGTGTTATCAGCTTTGAAAACATTTTCCACCTGCTGTGTTGCCTTGTCTGGCCTCAGTTGAAAATGATATGCTTAGTCCTGATGCAACCTGATGTGACAGGGTGGGAGGGTAGGGGTCTCCCCATCTAGGAGGTGAAGGGGGAGGAAATGGGGGAAGAGAGCAGAATGGTGGGACCTGGAGGAGATGAGGGACGGGACTTTGATTGGGATTGAAAGTGAATAAATAATTAATTAATGAAAAAATTTGTTTTTAGAAGTCAGGCCTTTGGATCCAAATGAGTCATGAGGGTAGAACTCTAAGAATAAGATTATGTCTTGTAAAAGTAAAAGTCAGAAAATGATCTCTCTGTATATTCCAGCTGTGTGATGATACAATCAGCAGATGATCATTTGAGACAAGGCAATGTGCAACAAGGACTGCCGCATGCTGAACCTTACTCTTGGACCCACAGAGGTAACCTTCAGAACTGTGTGTAAAACATAACTGATTAATTGTGTTACAAATTGACTCACAACTTCCGTAGAACCCTGCTCCTTTTCACCAAAAGAGAAAGTTAATTAAATCACTTTTGTATACATGATAACTATATCTGAAGACTTAAAAGATTAAATAGTAAGATATACTGGTTAAAATCAAGACATAACATCTATTAAAATTTTATAATCAATGAAATAAAATTGTGTGTGTGTTTTCTCAAAAAATATTTCTTTCCAACTACACAAATCAGGTAAGAGAATTTTAAAGTTTTAGTGCACACATAAGCAAACAAGAACTCAATTTGGCTCATCTGGTGGGTCTCAGAATTATATACATCAGTGGTTGCAGAAACGCACCAGACCACAGGGAGAAAGGGAAGGTGTGCCCCATTGAACCAAGCAAGATGGGAAGTGATGAGTGGAAGCTGATGAGCAGACTTCAGAACTATCAGCACAGCCCACTAAGGAAATTGAGAAGAGAAGCAGATGTTAAAGTTAATGCAGTGCTTCACCTAATGTGTAACTAAACTGATGATTAATCTCTCAGGTTCCCATCTGATGGTGAATGTGGCTGCTGATTATAATAGCAGTGGACAGAAAGGACACAGTGTCCTACACTGTGTAATAAAGATGAAGTTTATACAGCTTTTCCAAAATTGTGATTTGAAATCAAGTACTAATAATAAAATAGAGAGCACGGATACTTTTTCTTGTTATAGAAAGATTATGATATACCATATAAAATATAGCTTTGATCATCTGTCTGGATTATTAAGTGCAACATGACCCACAACTTTTTGTGGAATTTTTGAAATGGGTCAGGTCTGCTAAGAAAACGTTAGTATCTAAAATTTTGTCACATAGGCTAGGCCCTTTATGCTTGCACTGAAATCTTCTAATTCTTCACCTGTCTTGGCCTATAATACAACAGTAGATAGAGGAGAGCTCAGGAGTCCTTGAAGAAAAAATAGAATCCCTCCTTTGCCTAGATCAAAAAGATAATCAGACTTGAAGAAGGAGAATATAATCAATACCCTAGAATAGAATGTGATAAGAAAGATATCATCATTGCTAAAACGTAGGGGAAAGGATGGAAGAAAGTGTAAGATGAGGATAGATTGAAAGTAAAATTAAAATTGTTTTCCATTAGAGAGGTAACTATACTATAGATATATATAACTGTAAGAGATAAGATTTTATCTTTGTATTAATCTGTAATTAGTATTGAAAACTCATTAGCAATGTCATGCACCTATAAGTCTGCCACATTTTGCAAATTGTAGAAAATGAAATAAATTTATTTACAAACATATGCACATCTAGTATGTCAGACACTGATTTTATATACAAATTTATTAAATATTTATGAGTCTTATGACAAAATTATTATCTCAATAAGATCAAACAATAGAACTAATGCACATAGAGTCAATTTATATTGTTCTAGCATGTCAAGATACTAAATGTCAGAGCCTCAGATAAACCCTAAAATCAAGATTTAAAATGAATTTATCATAGGATCTTGGGTTTTGCATATTAGCACCATCAACTTCTGTGCAAAAATTCTTATTAGAACATAGCGTAAACTCTTCCTCTAATTCTGTCCTGATACATGAATCTTGTTTTTGTTATATACCTGTATGTATTTGAAAAATCACCACTCTACCAGCATACATTCCCAAAGTGTTTCATTTAAACTTTATCTCCAGGACCAGTGTAAGTTATTGCTGAAAAAAAAAATTCATGACAATGTCATTTTCTGAACATGGATGGAGGATTAAAATTTTCAAGATATGGTTCACTAACTTTATGGTGTTCTTTACGCTATAAAGAAAAGGAACAATGAAAGTTGTCATCGTCAAGGAATGGACTATTTGGGGATGCACTGAGAAAATGTTGGCAAATTATTAAAAATAGCTACATAATAAAAGCTCACAAAATCTCTAATAGGTATCATGGTTTTGGTATTTCGTTATCAACAATTTTGATTTAAATTGTTCTTGAAATATGCTAACATATTGCATAAGTTCTCTTACTCCCAACATGGTGAATATCTGAGATGCTTTTAATAACATTAATTACTTTATTTTTGGTGTTTTACAATGGTTATATAGTCAACATAACATATTGGAAAAAGTATATCTTAGAGAATAGGAAGGGAATCATGATAACAGGAAAAGGATAAAAATAGACAAATGTGATAAAAAATATATATATATAATCAAAGTACCTTATGTATGAAAATGCCATGGTGAAAAACACTATTTTATAAAATTAGTATATCTTAAACCTACAAAAGTCATTAATTTATAAATATCTTAAGTTGACTCATCTTTTAATGTTCATTGGTGATGTGGACTATAAATATTATTAATGAGAAACATCCTTTCCACTAATGTGTCCTTTTATTTGAGAAGTTTGATATCTATGTGTAGAAAAGTGGCTAACCAAATTATTTACCTGTATTTATATTATGGTTAATTGTTGGTGGTGTTAATCCTTAACTTGCCATTATAAATAATCACACAGACACCTGATCGATTTTAACAAGTCTTTAGGCTGAATTGAGCAATCTTGGCCCATCTAAGATAGCTCATTCTATTCCCCACATATGATCCCATATATACATACATCCCTTTGGACTGCTATTCCCCATGCTATGCCAATATTCCAGGCCACATGAAATGATCTTCTTTCATCTATCCCATTGTATATCCTCCTTTCTGTTCCTGGCTTCTGTCCTACTTCTTCTGGAGGCTTTTTTTACTCGTCAAACTCTCTGCTTCAGAAGCCCAAGCACCTTAGTCCCTCCTACCTCTGTGTTTTCCCAATCTCAGGCCTCAGTATTTATTTAATCAATCAGAGAAAATGGTTAAAAGAAAGGTGGCACAGCTTCACTTGGTGTACAACAAGCAGGCTTCTGGGAGCAGGTTAATTAATATTTAGAATGCATAACATCACCTGATCAATTCCTTCCTTTTGTCTAATAAAAAGACTAATTTTTAAAACTCATATAGTAAAAAAGTAAGAGAAAATATGAAACAATCAAGAAAACCATATAAAAAACTTACACACATAATGTTTAGCCTATTTATATCAGGCTAATTTGAAAATGAAAAAAACTCATCTATGTTGATGCATCTAAAGTTCTGAACTTAAATACTTTCTATCATATCCTACATTTATAAACCTAGAGAGTCCATTTAGATTTGAAAATAATTTTAAATTCTAAACAACTCAAGTTCAATTGAAATTTTATATCTACTATGTGTTCAAGCTCATCAAAGATATAAGAAGGGATAGAGTAGTTATTATTTGAGTGAGTAAGGAGCATAGGAGAACAGCTTCCAGAATGGAAAAATGACAGTTCTCTCAATACCATTGGATCCCAATCTTCAGGCTTCTGTCCAAGGATATCTCACAGACTAAATTGTGCATCAGGAAATAAGGATTTGCTCACTCTGTCTTGGCAGAATCAGGACATTAACTTAACTGCATTTAAGTTCTGGTCCATCTTTGGACTATATATAATCTGTTGAGAGAGCTGCTTCATTTTTGCCAAGTAGGAATTATCTCCTGATGGAGATTTTTGATGCTCATTGTCTCATTCCAAGTCAAATGGCAGCTGTAAGGAGCTGTAAGGAGCTGTGTGACTTATCTCAAACCATTCTTAAAGTAATAAAAACATCTTTAAATGTCATTTTCTGTACATCACTGAGGATTTTGAAGATATCAATTGATTTTTTTATGAATCTATCTATCTATAATTGAATAAGCAAACTGTATATTCTTAACCATTTACTATCTGTTTAACCTATTAAGTCAATTTTGTGATAAATTAAGACTAGTATTTGACATGACCAGGAGCTTGACTGCCAGTATTATTCAGACTCCTAACCCATGTTACCCAGACTCCTAAACAGATTGCAATAGCATCCCATAAAAGGATTGGAAGTAAACCTGTAATTTTAAATGAGTTATATAAGCACAATACCTTATATAATAGTTGAAATATACATATAAGGGTGACAAAATATAAAATTATATACCAATGAATCAAAAATACAAAATTCTATAGCAATGTATCAAAAGATAACCTTATTTTGAGAATAACAATAGCTTTAGGTTTCAGAGCAGATTCAATAATATACCTATATATCTTATCATTTCTATATTATATATCAATATTCCTCCTCTTTTTTCTTTTCAATTCTTTTCCCCCTATATGATAGAGAAAGAAGGATAGAGAAAAAAAAAAGAAAGAGAAAAGACCCTGAGTCTACTCTGCTATACCTGGCTTAACAAGATCATTTAACAACATGTAACCAATCCCCCTAATCAACATCTATAACCCATCAAATAATAAAAGCCCACCAATCCCACCTTCTGGGAATGGGATGTCTCTCTCTTAAAATTGCTTCCTGCTGATTTGGGATGCAGGAAACCTGTTTGGGGGCCTAAATAAAATGAAAACATTGTTAAACATTTTAATAGTAACATTTGTTGTCCAGGCTCTATGTGCTCAGTAATTTGAATGTCCTGAGCAGTTTGCAGTCTGAGCTGAACTTTGGGTGATAAAGTTCAGAAATTTATTAAAGTCCTTCCTGGAACAGTCTGTGAGGCTGGATAATCTTAGCAAGCCATTTTAAAGTTGCTCTGGATGCAGATTTTTGAGGAAACAACTATTGAGGCAATCTATAAGGCTGGATCATCTGGGCTACTTGTCCTGTATTCTTTGATGTCTGATCCCTTTGTTCTGAAAATATATAATTACTCACAAGTACCATATAGTTCTATAATTACAAAAATGCCTTGGATGTGCAGAATCAACAAATCAATTAAGGAAGATTTTCTGTTCTTTGAACAGAGAAAAGACATTTCTAAGCCTCCATTCATGCCATATGAAAGGATGTCATGTAATAGTATGTCATTTGACTTCTATGTAGTTAATAAGATTTTTATTGGCTATATATATATATGGCTAGTTCCATTTTAGACTAACATGGCATGCTGTTTCATACAACTGTTGGCAGTGGGAGGCATGCAGCTTGCATGTTCCACTCCCAGCCTAATTCTGGGTCTTTACATTGACTAATAGAATTTCTTTCCCTCCCTCCCTCCCCCCACCCTCTCTCTCTCTCTCTCTCTCTCTCTCTCTCTCTCTTTATGTTTTTCAAGACAGGATTTGTCTGTGTATCCTTGTCCTGGAGTCAATTTGTAGACCAGGCTGGCCTTAAACTCACAGAGATTGCCTGCTTCTGTCTCCCAAGTGCTGGGACTAAAGGTGTGTGACCCCATGCCTGGCAATTAACATATCTATTTTAGGGGCAAAATGCCCCTTGAAACCAGTTCTCCAGTGGGAGCTTCACAGGTAAGGAGACTGGCACTTTACCCCATTTTCTTTATATAAATTTAAGATTATGTGCATTATCCATTAGATCAGTAAGGACATTATTTATTAATAAGCAAAAAGGTACATAGTACCTTCAAGGAAAGAAAAGTGTAATTTTGAATTCTAGACTCTCTAACCAATGGCCTTATAGTATCATAAGGGTTCTCACACTAACTTCATTGTTTAGACTAGGCAGGTCTAGAATTCAGAGATCTTCCTGTTTCTGTCTCCAGGGTGATGGGATTAAGGGTGTGTTCCATCACTGCTCTGCCCAAATATTTCAGTTAAATCCTTATATTTGAAAATTTGTGCTTAGACAAAGTGAAAATGAAAAAAGTACTAGGACTAGTTCTTCTCTGTTCTCTAGAGGAGCATGGTTTCATGCTGTTTTAAAGGAAAATGTGTTCTTCATTATAAGCTAATTTTTTGTTGTTTATATACATTATACAAAAAATTACCTATAGTGATGTTTTACAGTAAATATACTTTTTTACTACTTGAAACCCCTGTTCTAAATCATATGATCTTCATCAGATGTTGAAGTTAGAAAACTAAATAGTTTTTGTTATTTTTTTCAGTTTTTCAAGAAAAATCTCATAAAGAGGATTGAGCTACCTTCAATGTTAAATATTCTTACCAGCTTAAGATTTTTAAAATAAATAAGCAACTTTTCCTATCATTGAAAATATAATTTACAAGTTCTTTGATATCTTTTTTATTCTTTAAAAATGATGATCATGACCTTCTACTGAAATATTTTTATGCCCCTTTGATTTCACCATGTTATAAAATGTTAAGGTGATAACAAAATTTATTGAAACCATGTATAGGTAACTTTTAAGATGCCTATAAACTCATGAGTAATATGATGCAGGTGCTAGTAAAATTATGTAGAATAGCTGATGTCTTCAGCAATGGGATCATACATTCAGTTTGTAGAGAGTCACTAATAGTCTTGGCAATATCCTGGGTTGTTTTGAGTCTTTCTATGGGACCACTTGGCCAATTATAAGTCATAACATACTTGGGAAAGTATGTTATAAATTATAATTTTCATAATTGTTTCCTAATTGTTCTTATCATTTTGTATTGTATTTGTTGTTATAAGAAAAAGAGATTTTTATTGAAATAAAGGGGAAGATGTTGGGGGAAAAAGATTCACCTGAAATAGAAATAAATTTAAAAGAGCAACCCAGAAAAAAGCATATATTAATTGTACATAGTAATGAATTGCATTATAAGACGTCTTTCATGTGCATTAAAAAAAAAAAGGAGTAATTCTCTCCTCAGGGGACATCCTCAAAGAAACCTCATTTCTTATTTGAAAGTGGTGATGCATTGTTTTCTTTTAAAAGAAGAAGCATTAAGTATGTTGAGTCTTGTGGTGGTGCATGCCTTTAATCCCAGCACTCAGGGAGGCGGAGGCAGGTGGATCTCTGTGAGTTCAAGGCCAGCCTGGTCTACAAAATGAGTCTAGGACAGTCAAGGATATACAGAGAAACCCTGTCTGGAAACACCAAAAATAAATAAATAAATAAATAGATAGATAGATAGATAGATAGATAGATAGATAGATAGATAGATAAATAGATAAATAAATAAATAAATAAATAAATAAATAAACAACAACAACAAAAATGAATGTTGAGTCTTGAATTCAAATTTTTAATTCTAGATTTATAATTCACCTTATGAGTGGAACTTCATTGAGAAAATGTAAACACATATCACATATGATTCAATTTATTTTATCTTATAAGTTTAATCTTCAACACTGAAAGACATAACACCACTACCAAAATGGCCTTTACCATATAGCTGCCATGGCACCTACATTTCTTCACTCTTAGAAGTAATCATTTTAGAAGAGCTAGCTGTTTTACCTTGCTATCCATAATCAAATTAGACTGCCAGATAACATTATAGGTGACTCAGTCTTGGTACCTCATCACATGGTGATGAAAAATCTCATACTTTGTTTCAGCAGTTAAGGATTGTAGTTTGAAAAATACTCATGTCATGAGCTAAGGGCATAATAGCAATGTGAGTTCAAGGATGGTTTGTAGAAAATTTTTTAATAATAAAAGTATACATACTACTTTGTCATAAATACATAGGTTAAAGTTGGTTTTTAATATAGCCATCTATATACCATAAATACATGATAAATGTATATATCATAAATACATAGGTTCAAGTTGGTTTTTAATATAGCCATCTATATACCATTACATATAACAAGTTTGAATATCAAAACAGATCTGTATAGAAACCAAGGAAAATGTGGGCAAAATATCCATTTCAATATTTTGATTAGTTTTGTGAGTTAATGAATGTAAAAATTATCTCACACCATTGCCCTTATTTTTAAAATATTTTAAAATGTATTATAGCTCTAGGCTTTTTCCTCTTTGTAATGTTGGAGCATCTATTTTCAACCTTTTGGCCTAATACCTGACAGACATTAACTATAAAGCAGGAACGATGAAGGACTTGGTCACCCTGTCTTGGCAGAGCTAGGCTGTCAACTTACCTGCTTCCAAGTTTTGTCCATTTCAGACAGCATTCTGTCAGTTGGAGCAAGGGCTTTTCCTTGCCCAGTGACTAGCTTGCCACTAATGCAGCCATCTCTGCATGGAGAGTCTTCGATGCTCATCATCTAATTGAAGTAGAATAGTGGGTGCTGTCAGGAGCTGATATGTGTCAATATAGAAAAAAAATCCCAGTTAAGAAAACATCTTTAAATGCCATATTCTACAAATGTATTTAGGTTTTTGAAGACCATCTATCTATCTCTGAACAATTGAATAAACAAATGTTGCTTGTCTCTTAGCAACTTAATATCTGACTAACTTAGAAAACATCTGTGATACACTAAACAAGTACCTAACAAAAAGTTTTAATTACTATTAGTTTGCTTTCTTAATTATCCTAAACAGTTTGTGATAGTTGCTATCAAAATGCCTAGAATTTCACATTGCATTTCTAAGAATTACATAGGTAAAATACTTTCAAAAGAGTTAACCTTAATTTTGTATAAATATGCAAAGATCTATACCAATGTAGCCAAATATAACCCTAATTTTGTATCGATACACAAAGATATAAATGTAGATTCAATAATGTACCCTTTTTTGTGTGTCATTCTTATATCATGTCTGTATCCCTCCCTCTTTTTTTTCTTTTCAAGTCTTTTCCTCCATATAAGTTAGAAAGATAGAGAAAAGAAAAGTGAAATCCCTGTGTCTATCCTCCTAAACCTTGTCAACACGACCATTTAACAACTCTCTAAGAGTTGAAGTAATTTGGAGCTAAGATAAAATATTTGGACATGGCGCTGTTAGCCCATGCCTTTAATTCCTACAGAGATAGATTGATCACTATAGAGTTAGTTGTCTTCTAAATTCTAGAATTAAAATAAACATGGTGGTTATGGTTAACACCTTTAATCTAACACTTGAGAGGAATATATATTTAATCCCAGTACACTGGAGATAGAAGCATTCAGATCTCTGAGTTCAAGTCCCGCCGGATACAGAGAAGGTTCCAAATAGAGAAAAACTTAGATCCAGGTTTGCTGATTCACACCTTTAATCCCAGCACTTGCAAGGCAGAGGTAGGCAAATAGGATTTACAATGATTTAAGTTTAAAAGCTGCTTGCAGAAACCAAACTGAAATTCAAAGGGAATGTCCTTTGTCATCTCGAAGTACATACACTTAAAGGGGTATTTAGTTCCAAATTTACAAAAGAAATTTTTAATCTCATTTGAAAGATAATACTTCTCCTATTGTCAAAAAAAAAAAAAAAACAATTTGCTCCAGGAAAGATATTACCTGCCTGGGGCTGGAGTGATTGCTCAGTGATTAAGAGCACTGACTATTCTTCCAGAGGACCCAGGTTAAAATCCCAGCACCCACATGGCAGTTCAAAACTGTCTGTAATGGCCAGGCATGGTGGCCCATGCCTTTTATCCTAGCACTCAGGAGGCAGAGGCAGGTGGATCTCTGTGAGTTCAAGGCCAGCCTCAACTACAGAGTGAGTTCCAGGACAGCCAGGGCTGTTACACAGAGAAACCTTGTCTAGAAAAACTTAAAAAAAAATTACCTTCCAAAAAATAACACCTCAGAGTTACAATTAGGGCAGGGCTCTGTTCTTGTGTTTCCAGGAGATTAAAAACATTCAACTAAGGAGTCCAGGGACAACTGAACAATTGAAGTTTCTGAAGAAAAGAAGCCAGACAGCAAGGAAGACAAGATAAGTAGCCCAGATGATCCAGCCTCACAGACTGCTTCAATAGCTGTTTCCTCAAAAATCTACATCCAGAACAACTTCAAAATGGCTAGCTAAGATGGTCTAGCCTCAAAGACTAGTTCAGCTTCTGAGTGCAAACTTCTGAGGACATTTAAATTGCTGAGCATAAAAAGATTGGACAACAAATGTTCTTATTATCTTGCTTAACGATTTTTCCATTCTTATTTGGACCCCCAAACAGGGTTTCCTGTGCCCAAATCAGCAATTTGAAGAGAGTGATGCCCCCTTCCCAGAGGGTGGAGTAGGTGATTTTTTTTTGGTCATTTGATGGGTTATAGATGTTTGTTGACATTTAAGGAGAATTAATCTTAAAGGTAGGCCACATGCTCAGCAGTAGATGTCTCAGCACTAACTCTGAAGTTTCTTTCTCTTAAGGCCTACTTTGAAACATTTTTTTAAACCTACAATTTCTTATGTATATGTTATGACTTCTGGTTTTTGTTGGTGGTAGTTTATATGGAATTGCTGTGAGTGTAAATGTATGTCTCTGCATCTATATATGTTTCTTGTGTTTTTTTAGTGGAGTCTTACCCTTGTTTGATTGTTTTGTGCTATTCAAGTTAGTTTTCCATCTTACTATATTTTATTTTTATCAAATTATGAGCCTTTACATGCTTGCTTGTTTTCTAAGTAGAGGCAAAGCCACCTGGATCTGGACATGAATATGGAGGAACTGGGAAGAGTTGCGAAAACAGAAACTGTAATCATAATATATATTATATGAAAATTTTCTATTGTAAATAAAAGAAAAATAGTTGCAATTAATCAAGGAATAGCCAAAAATATGAATGTTTAAAAAAAACAGACAATAGAATTTAAATTTTAGATCAATAATAAATTATGACTTATACTCAGAAATATGAACAGAAAAAATGAATGTATACATTAAGTAAATAGAGTATTGGCACTTATAGAAAGCACACATTATAAAGATGTTGTAGACTGCTTTGAAATTCAAAAAGCTTACTTTAGAACCAAGACAATCATATACGTTGAGCTTTGTGACTAGTTCAGTAGAGATTTTTTTCCACTAATGATAAAATCAAAGATTAATTTATTTTAATATTTTTCTTGGTAAATGATTTTAGACTTTTATACAAAATGAAATACAATGATTACAATTAATTTTGAACTTAAAAAGCCAAAACTTAAATTTCTTAATATCTGTGAACAATATCATATAAGATTCAAGATTCATTCTTTTTTAGTATTAAATATATCCTGCTGTAAATTGGCAAAAAGAGACTCCAAAATACTACATTTTAGTTAAAATATTGGCACTCAAGTTCTGCTCAGATTGATAATATTCTCTGATATTTTCGTGCTTTTTAATTCCCCAAATTAATTGAAACTATGTTTCATACAATAAAATAGTGATAAAAATAGAACATGATCATAAATATTATTGTAAATAATACATAGTCATTTATTTACAGAAGTAGAAAAATCTTGGCCAAAACAACTTCTGATGATTTACTTCTATATACATAATTTCAGTATCATATGGAACACATTATATGCAACAAATATGATATGCCTTGAGGCAAGAAAATAAAAAGCTTTAAATATTATGGAAGCATTTGGTAGCACTAAAAATGTGGTCAATTTAAATAGGATGAGATTTGTTCCTAAAATATCAGCAGGAACTAAACAAAATAGTATAGAATTGAGTCTTCATATATAAATAGTCTTTTTTTCCTTTATTTTTTATTTCTTCAAGTTACATCTCAATCACAGTCCCCTCCCTATTCTCCCCTCCAGTCCCACCCTCATCCCCCATCTTCTTCCATTTTTTTTCTTTTAAGTTTAAGGTATATCTTATTTCCCCCTACAGTTTCCAATTTCAGTCCAACAAATAGCTCTTTCTCTTATAATAATAAATACAATACAAAACAACAGAGGTAATTAGGACACAGTTATGAGGGTTATATGGCTTAGCGTACATTCCCAATGTCCAGTCCATATGTATTTGGTACCTGACTTTAACATTCTACTATCTAACCATCTCCATGAGTTTAAAGTTCTGTATCTGAGTCAACATTCATACTAACTTGCAACACAATTTTAAAAGTATCTTCTTAGATCTATAACACTCTCTTGACTCCTAAACTACTCAAAATTTACTTATGAGACTCTAGATATCTGTTCTTCAACCACCTCAGAGAACTGAGAGGGATAAATATATCTGATTTTATAGGAAGTACAGGGCCTGCAGCTTCCCAAACTAAGAAATGACATACCAGTGGCTGCCTGGACAGTTCCCATTTTCTCTCCATATATTACAGCATCGATCTTCAGTCGTTTGGCCCCGTTTCTCTGACAGACATTGATTGTAGAGCAGGGGTTATGAAGGACTTACCTACCCTGTCTTGGCAGAGCTAGGCTGTCGATTTACCTACTTCCAGGTTTTGTCCTTTTCGGACAGCATTCTGTCTACAGTTGGAGCAAGGGGCTTTTCCTACCAAGAGATAGGCTTGTGACTAATTCAATCATCTCCCACTGGAGATTCTTCAATGCTCATCTTCTACTTGGGGAAGAATAGGGGGTGCTGTCAGGAGTTGATATGTCTTGATAGAAAAAAGTCTAAAGTTATGAAAACATCTTTGAATGCCATATTCTGCAGATCTCTTGAGGTTTTTTAAGAGGCCTATCTATCTCTTATATTAGGGTAAACAGATGTTGCTTGTCTCTTAGCAGCTTTATTTCTGATTAGCTTAGAAAATATCTATAATAGGCTGTCATAGTACCTAACAGAATGACCAGCTTGCAGAGCCATTAGTTTGCATTTCTTAATTATCCTAAACAGTTTATGACAGTTAGTAGTAAAAGGCCGAAACATCACATTTCATTTTTTTTCTTTACTTCCTAACCCTTCCATCCCATTTCTCTGGGGTGGAGTGTCCTTATATAACAGTCCCTCATCTCAGTTGAGAGGTCGTAAGAGGACCAAGAGCCTCCTCATTCGTTGGGGGTCTACGAAGCAGTACCATCAGAGAAAAGTGTCTCATTGCCCAGGAGAGAGAACTACTAAACAAGCAAACCAATAAGCAGACAAATAGATAAAAAAGACTAAAAAATAGAAAAAAATATAAAAAATAAATAAAAAATAAAAATTAAAAATAAAAAGTCTATGTCCAAGTTCCCTTTGGTGTGTTAGTTGTAATATCGATACCTTCTACTATATAGCTAAAATCCTACTATAAGTGAATAGATGCCATATGCGTCTTTCTGAGTCTGGGTTAGTTCACTCAGGATGAGCTTTTCTAGTTCCATCCATTTGGCATCAAATTGCATAATTTCATTGTTCCTGATAGCTGAATAGTATTCCATTGTGTAGATAATCAGTCTTTTAAAAAGTATACAAAATTGATTTTAAATGAGAGCCATCTGGTCTGTGTTTCTGTTATAGTTCTATTTTTTGAAATTTCTTGACAATGAAAAGTTTCTTTAGGATGACTTCAAATATTGTTAGTATGGAGAGTTCTACTTTCCTTTATCACAGGTCAATAGTATAGAGATTTGTAGACTTAATTTTTAGATCTTCTATTTTGTTGATTTACTCTCCCCAAAACACAATTTGTAGATTAACATTAACTACCCAGTAAGGAAGATGCTATTCAACAAAAATGTGGTTTCAGAGTACATAACTGTTAGTGAGAACAGGATTTATTCTAGGATGTAACTCTGAATTTCTACTTCTTTTAATGTCATTCAAAACGAGAATGTGTTTAGTCAAGATTAAAGTCAGTGACTTCGGAGTGGTAATTTCCATGGAAGGCAGTGATGAATCTAATTAAAGACAAAACAATAAACTTAAGTTAAATGAATGGCTAAAAATGAAACCAAAATCAGAAGTTTAAACAGGTAAACCACTATGGAGAAAAAAACCAAAACTTGAAGATCATTTAAGCTCAACTATTTAATAGCTATGTTGGAAATTTTTCCACGAGCAAATAGTTCTCAATTTATAATGCTACTAATCATTTTCCAAGACATTAAATCTTAATAATTGTTTGCTACAATTACCTATCAAAAATGGAGAAAAATTTGCCTTTCCTCACATTTATTTTATTAGATTACTATAACAACATGTATAATACCTAATTATCTTTCAGATCAACCCAATCTACTCTTTCAATTCCTTTACTGTGCTCAAATGTCCCTTGAGAAAGGGAGATTAATAAATATAGCAATCTAGAAACCATCTCTCCATTATTATAATCCTGGTCTGGTCAAACAGACATAAAATAGGCTAGGATTGGTACATTGGAATAAATCCTCACAGAATGAACTTCGGCTCCCCAGCTACACTGGGAAAAAGTGAAAACACTGCTGTCCAGAAGAAGATCTTTCTGGCAAAGAAGAAAAGATCTCCTTGCATTCTTGTCTGAGAATTGTGTCCTATGAAAGTGTGATGCCAATGCTCATGTCATGTAACTTATAAAATCTCTCTTTCTACAGTAAGCAGTGCTCGGCAAAGCACGATAAGAGCATAAGCGTTGCTTGTCCACACAACATCTCTGAGTATTCCAACTAGCACCACTAGCCCTCAAGCACTCCTTGCCTACCTTTCCTGTCACTCCATTCCATACAACTGCCCAAGTACAATGAGGGTGTGATTTTACCAATGCCACCATGATACGAAATAACTGTGAAGGACAGCTCTATTCATGGCACACTAACACTTGGCTATATTAATTAATTAATTAATTAGTTAGTTAGTTAATTAATTAAGTTAGTTATGTGTATGCTTATTTTATTTTTAAATAAGTAGTTATTCTTACTCAAGCAAATTGTTTCAATAACTACAATCTCTTTGAATTGACTCACATGTTGCCTCCCTTCTTGTAGTAATCAATGCGCAAATTAACAATGGATTCTGGGATTCAATGATGATTATTTTTAACTTATCTTACAGCAGATAAACTTCTTTATTCAATTACTTACAGATATACTAAGAATTTTCATTGTCACTTCCGAAGAATCTAGTATCTTCCATACCATGTTTACTGACAAAATTGTACCAGTCTTTTCATCATAGAAACATTTCCTTATAATCTTTTCTCAAATTTCTCTGAGGCTCATGAGTAATTGTTAGTGTCCTTTAATCCTTAGATATCTATTTTCCTACATGTCTCAGTACCATCAACAAATCTTTTATGACATTTTCTCTTGTATATGTATCCATTGTGCAAGTAGGTGGAGATGCATGGTCATGTGTGTGTTGTGTATTTTCATATGTGTGCCCAAAATTGTCTTTAAGTTTCCTCTATTATTCTTTACCTTATTCTTTGAGTCAGGGTCTATTAATTGAACTAGGAGGTCATAAATATGGCTAGTCTTGACAGTCTGCTTGCTCCAGGATCCTCTATCTTCTACGTCAAAACTACAGATGGGCTACCTGTGCATTTGGTTAGCTTGGAGAGCTGTGTCGTTTTCTGTTTGTGGACATCCAGGGTCCTTCCAATGAGTCTGATGGAAGGATCTTAAAAACTATTGAGAATTTCAATATGAGTGTTACTTCTGAAGTGATTTGAAAATTTGAAGAGATATTTGTAATCAGATTCACACAAGATGATGAAAACCAGAAATAATAGAAACATTCTCCTGAATCTCCTCTACTTGTTGAGGAATGGAATACTAGAGCTGATGGCAATCAAAGAAATAGGGGCAACTGGTTATAACAGGCACCAGAAAAGTGCCATAAAAAGGTAACACTGTCCAGATTCTGACCACTTTACCAGGTTTCCCCTTAGTATGAGCTTTTCTAATTCCATCCATTTGGCATCAAATTGCATAATTTCATTGTTCCTGATAGCTGAATAGTATTCCATTGTGTTGATAATCAGTCTTTTAAAAAGTATACAAAATTGATTTTAAATGAGAGCCATCTGGTCTGTGTTTCTGTTATAGTTGTATTTTTTGAAATTTCTTGACAATGAAAAGTTTCTTTAGGATGACTTCAAATTTTGTTAGTATGGGGAGTTCTACTTTCCTTTATCACGGGTCAATAGTATAGAGATTTGTAGACTTAATTTTCAGATCTGCTATTTTGTTGATTTACTCTCCCAAAAACACAATTTGTAGATTAACATTAACTACCCAGTAAGGAAGATGCTTTTCAACAAAAATGTGGTTTCAGAGGACATAACTGTTAGTGAGAACAGGATTTATTCTAGGATGTAACTCTGAATTTCTATTTCTTTTAATGTCATTCAAAACGAGAATGTGTTTAGTCAAGATTAAAGTCAGTGACTTCGGAGTGGTAATTTCCATGGAGGGCAGTGATGAATCTAATTAAAGACAAAACGATAAACTTAAGTTAAATGAATGGCTAAAAGTGAAACCAAAATCAGAAGTTTAAACAGGTAAACCACTATGGAGAAAAAAACCAAAACTTGAAGATCATTTAAGTTGCTTATCAATTGAGTTATAATAGCTACTAATTTCAATACACGTGTATATTGAGATATTAGAGGAAAACTCTGCCCAACAGATTTCAAAAAAAGTTAGAGTAACAGAAATAAAGATCATACTTCGAGGAAACTGAAATGAAGAATCCACTAAACCAAAAAAAATTCTTTATTTTTCTTTCAGGATGTTTGACATAAACAAATGTCTACACAAGTGTGTATGTAGGGGAGGGCACATATACATACCTGAATGTATGGATGCCACAGTTTCTAAACAGTTAAGAACCCATTCTTTTAAACAGAATTTAAAGCCATAACCAAAAGAAGACACCTAAATGCTTAGCACTACACTTCTGTCTGTAGTAACCATGTGAAGACCACTGGTTTTGACCACTTTGTCTGTAGTATTGTTGAGAGAAGTACTCTTGTCTCTTTTGTGTCCCAGAGCCTGCCTGTAGGACCATGGGATGTTGACCGGGGGCATGAAAATTGATTGAAAAGAATTAAGAAATTAAAAAGAAAATGATAGTATCAGGAGGACTTCTGTTCACTAATAGAACAGCCTCACTTTATTGCAATTCCTTCTATAAATCTAGCAAACAGGTAATATTCAGTACAGAGATGTTTGATTCAGTTTTTAAGCAACAAAGACACAAAGGCAAAACAGTCTGATCTTTTGAACACAATTAACAATCTATCAGCCTCATGCTTTTTTCATCTCCTTTCTCCTGTTCCCAGGAAACTCAGTAATCTAAGATACAATAGAAACAAGGAACTTGACATGTAAAATGCATTTATGTCAAAGGGTTCAAGAAACCATGTTATCAGAACATACTGTTAATGTAAAAAGAATATGAAGTCTGCCAAGCAAGTCAGTCCTCACCCAGCTAAGAATGCAAAGTCAGCCAAGCCAGTTAACCATTAACAGGCTGGGAAAAAGTTCTCCAAATTCAGCATTTCTAAAATACACATGGCTTCCCACAGTTGTGGGTAATTTTTACCCCATAATACTTCATCCCACTGATTTGACTGTTACTTTGTCATCATCCTGTTATTACTATCTGGAAACTGTCTGTTATGAGCAGCCTTACCCACACACTACTGTGCTATGCTTGCCAAAGGGGACTGAAACAACAGGAACTGTAATCTACAAATTCATTTTTAATTGAGATGATCCCGCCAGGAGTTCTGGTTATAGTTAAGAGAAGTAAAGGATGTAACTGCAGACATCAGAATACGTGCCTAGTTGTAAAGGAAAACTCAACCAAGGAGGCAATAGTTCAGGAATGTCAAGTGAGAAATAAAATAGCTCAAAGCTACTAAGAATATCAACTACAGTAAAAAGAAAAGACAGTATTTCCACTATACTGAATATTGTGCATATTAATCTTTATTCTTTACCATCATGAGAAAACAATTTCTTAGAATAACTTTGTAACTTTCAGAAAGGTATTCTGTGGTGTCAGAATACACAGAATAATAATTTCTGTGACTCTTTTAACACAGAAACAGTATCAATTGGAGCTATAGCTAGAAGGGAAAATAAGGTCAGGAGACATTGTAATGAAATTGGAGTAATGAGAACACAATTTGCTAAATAAAACAGTTAGGAGACAAGGGGAAATGTCGCTCTGGGAGAAAAGAACTTACCAGGACGTTGACTTCCAAAAGACACAGGGATAGACACATGGTCATGTGAAAGCACTTAGCTTTTAGAGATGAGTAAGACATTAACATAGACTCTTTTTCCTGTCAATGAGACACTTTGCCCTAGTGGTGCTGTCTTGTAGGCCCCCAGTGTATGAGGAGGCTCTTGGCCCTCATATGACTGCTGAACTAGAGCCTGGGACTATCATGTAGGGACACTCCACTCCGGAGGAGTGGGATGGAAGGGATGGGGGTAGAGGGTGGGAGGGAGGAACTGGGAGGGATGGAAAGAGGACATTGTAATGAAGAAGTAACCTGAAGTAATAAATAAACATTAAAAAAAAAGAATAGATCCACTATAGAACCAGTCAGGGAGAAAGAATAACAATGATAAATAGGAGAAAGAAAAGTTCTATAAGCATCAAGACTTGAAAATTACAAAAACAAATATGCTTTTTATGATGTTTGTGTATTGAAAGCATAACACACTTCAGTTCATACTTTGCCATTTGCAACATCAACAAAAGATAGTGTCACAAATGGGCTTAAAAAGAATGTAAAACAGATGTCAAGAAACTTTTCATTATACAGAGATCCATAAACATATGGAATGACCCACCAAACAAAGTGTGAATTGAGAATCATAGGAGCCCTCTGGGAAGCTATTAAAGTTTACACTTAGAGATCAAAAGTTTTAAGAAGAAAGAAGTTTGATGAATTGTGTGGCATTTAGTTTTTTTAACCAACATTTTCTCAGTTTATGATTGTCTCCCTGTGGCTTTGAAGAAAGATATATTTCTTCCATCTGTTATTTTCCATTTTGGATACTGTAAAGAATTAAAGCAGAAAAAACACAGACCATGTTCACCGAGTAGGGATGAAGAAATTTCAATTTAATAGATTATAATCACACAAACGTATACTCAGATTTCTTAACTTATAATGTAAATAAACTACGGTGATTTTATGTCTTTCCTGATATAAGTTTGTACAATTATGAATGCTCTTAGGTGATTTAACATATATTATATAGGAGGAGTATTTTTCACACTATATTAGTAAATATTCATTTTGTGTATTTTCTTTGTATATATTAGTCTATTTGTACAAACACTTAACATAAAAAGAAAATGCTCTTATGAGATTGTTTAGAAACATAAATGTAATAATCTATCTTTTTAGAAATATATGTTTACTAGAAGTTTTGCATATGTACATTATACTTTATTAAAACTTATTTCCTTTCTGCCTCTATGTCAGTTCTGGAAATCAAAACATACATCAGTTATATTTAGGAAATCACATTTTACCCATTAACGATTGATACCTATCAGGATTATTTTCAATTAACAGTTCTTGTAAATTGCATTGCTGAAGGCTACCTTTTAAGATATTTATATGGATATATATTTTATGCAGAAAATGTAAGAAGATAAATGCTTTTCTGCCTAAAGACAAGATGAGACTGTAGAATGACCTATATTACTTTAAAGACAAATCAAAACACAAAAACAGGAATACTGATCTGCAAAACAGATAAATTAGCATTTAGCTAAGCAATCTTAGCATCCTGGCCAACACTTCAAAAAATGTACTAAATTTTAGAATGTTTAGTGTGTTTATAATAATGTTTCATATGGTTGAATTTTAAATTCATTTATGTTTAGGTATAGATGCACTATCCCACCAGGCAATATAAGGCAATTTATTTGTGATTTTTTTCTAATATATACAAACTTTGTTGAATTATTTATTTATTATTTTTCATTATGTTTTTTTTTATTTGTGTCTCTGTGAACATGTATGCATATGACATGACACAGATGTGGACACCAGGGCACTTGTATGAATTGTTTCTCATCTTCTATCATATATGTCCTAGGGATTAAACTCAGGTTATAAGGCAGAGAGATCAGGACCTTTATCTGTTGAACCACCTCATCAACACTATATTTATTTAACATTTTTCCCTTGTAACATTTATGACTCATTTGTTCTGAAGAACAAATAATTCCAGATATTCCTCAATTGAAACTTAAATTCTGTGTTGTTAACTTTAAGATATTCACTTTTCTTTAGTTTACTCCCCTTATTTGATACAAAGGTTCATATTTTGTTATCTGACCTGAATAACTTCACTCTTAAATATTTACTAAAATGTGAAAACAAGCAAAAGTATTTGAGAGATGTGAGAACAATAACGTGTGTAAACTCACAATAAGCTCTAAGTTTCAAAAAGAAGAACATGGTCTTTATAAAATAGCAAGTGAAAAAATGGAAGCCAATGTTAGGTAGTATTCTAAAAATGTGAACTAACCTCCTAATACTTTCTAAATACTTAAAAAGAATAAAAAAGTCAAGATTTTATAAAAATACACATATGCAACAAATACACAGGGGGGGGGAGAGAGAGAGAGAGAGGGAGAGGAGAGATTTTTAACAAAAACACATACTTCTCACAACTAGCTGATTGGTGTTTGCTTATTAACCAATTTGTGGAAAAGAAAAATACCAAATAAAACATAGCTGTGTTACAGACATGTTTGATACAGTACTATATGAGAAGTGGTTAGCACATGAAAGATCTTTCTGGATTTTCAAGTCTCAAATTTAATATGAACAGTAATCTTTGATTTACTGTAACACATTGCTCTATGTTCTTTTAACACCTTAAAAGTTCTATAATTTTGGTGAAGAAGGTAAATTTTCACAGTGACCTATTTGTTTTTTCTTTTTCACTTTCAAAGTTGATCAGAGTTGTAAATAATATGTCATTAATCAAATATGTTGGCCTACCAAGTAATCTTTTTGAATGTCTGATCCTTCCTATGATGTTTCTCTTCTATCTTGAGACTGACTATCACAAATGAGGGTGTCTTCTCTGATTCTGTAGCTCTTAAAATAAATAATTACATCTCACAAGACAAGGATGTTTCCCCACAATATTATTTATCTATAGCTATAGCAACTGCTTTCATATTCGTCCTCCTTTAATCTTGAGATTATTTCAATTTACAAAGAGAATTCAATCACAATTCAATATAACCATATTTTCATAATCAAGATAAATCATGTATGCATTGCTAGTGACAATAATCATCTTTAAAATATTTGCAAATTCTTAGTTTAAGCTTGGCTCCTACCTCTTATAAATATAGCTCATTGTCTTCCCCACAGCTTTACCTCATCTATTTTTTTTCTTTTTAAAAAGATGCATTTATTTTTATGTTTTATGTGTGCTTGCCTCCATTGATGTACATGTGCCATCATTTCTGTGCCTGGTGCATACTCTGACCAGTAGAGAATATTGGATATCCCGGAACAGCAGTTAAAGATGATTGTGAGCTTTCATGTCCTTGCTGACAAAGGAACCTAAAGAAAAAGTGCTCTTAACTGTGGAGTCATCTCTCCAGTTCCTGGAATTTGGATTTTTAATGGATGGATAACATATAGTGCTGATGGTGTTAATTTTACTAGCTATCCACACTTATCAGTCTCTATAAACCATCACTACTCCTAGTAATATCTCCTTAAGGCAACCGTGTAGGGGTTAGATAAATTAGATTTAGAAAATATATAGGAGTTTCTGATACTGTCTCTTAATTCGGGGCCTGAAGAGCATTATCAGCATGAAGTCAGCAAAAACAGGAAAGACTTAATAGACTGAAAAACAAGGTTGAAGTCAGGAAAAACAGGAAAGACTCAATAGACTTGAAGAAACAAAGTATCTGGCCTGACATTGTTTTCAGCTGCTAAGTGGGCGGAGCCCAAATTAAGCTGAAACAGAGTTCCTCCTATTTAAGGACAGTGCATGGAGCCCAGAGAGAGAAGAGGCCCCTGATGCTAGAGAGCTCCAAGAGTCCTGCTGAAAAAAGGGCTGGCCATTGATGGCCAGCTCTCTCCCTGAAGCAGAAAGAAGGCGGTGAGCAAAGAAAGCCTGAGCAAGACACCAAAAGGTCAAGGACTGGACCCTGTGGCTCAGCTTTTGCCTGGAGGGGTTTGATCTGTCTGATCAGTGGCCTAAAGGAAACTGTGCCTGGCTTTAAGGACTGAGGCAGAGCAGCTGAGTTCCTGATTCAAAAGAAGTAAGTTGGCCTGCAGAAGGCTGGGGTCTCCCACAGAGAAGAAAGCATGAAGCCTTATTTAAGGTGAGACTGCAATAACCAACTTACCCTGACGAACCTGCATCTGAGAGATCCAGAAAAAGGACTGCTAAGTGCGTTAAAGAATCTACAACAAACTATAGAAATGATCCCTGAAAGTATAGTCTAGGACAGGGCTACAGAGAAACCCTGTCTCAAAAAAAAAAAACAAAAACAAAAACAAGAATCTACAACAAAGACTGTGTTCCTGACGACTGAGGACCTGCCCCAGAGACTGTATCACTCTAAAAGGTTATGAAAGTAGTTGTTATAATTATCAATAGGTTTAAAGATAGGTTAAAGGGGTTGTAGGAATTTATAGGATTAATAGTTAAGAAATTGTTGGTGTTTGTTATAAGTGAATTTAGTAATAAATAAATAAGTGTTAAATAATAATTTAAAAGATCGGTTACACAACCGTACCTTTGTATGCATTGGATATTAATTTAATTCATTATCACTTGTACATGAACAACAAAAAACTACATTGTTATTCTTTATAATCTAAAATTTATAGTACTTTTTTTCCCAAATTGTTTATACAGAAATGGACTGGACATTGAGAATGTATGCTAAGCCGTATAACTCTCATAATCGTGGCCTAATTATTTCTGTTGCTTTGTATTGTATTTGTTGTTATAAGAGAAAGAGCGACTTGTTGGACTGAAAGGGGGGGCTGATGGAGAGGGGCAAAGATATACCCTAATCTTAAAAAAACGAAAGGAAGTGTATGGGGGGTGTTGAGGGTGAAGAGAGTGGGAGGGTGGGACTGGAAGGGGGAGTAGGGAAGGGATTTCGATTGAGATGTAACTTGAAGAAATAAGAAATAAATTGAATAAATAAATAAAAAGAAGGGAAAACATTAAGTTGACGACTTGCCTGTAGTTTCAGAGTTTAGTCTATTATCATTATGGTGGAAAATTTGTCAGTGCACATGTATAGCACTGGGAACAGTAGATAAGAGCTACATTCTGATCCACAGGCTGAGATAGAGAGAGAGACTGCTTCTAGTATAGGTTCCTGAATCCTTACAGCACACCCCCTGTGATACATTTCTTCCAACAACGATAAGGCTCCTAATTCCTATAATTCTTTCAAATAGTGACACTCTCTAGTGATTGAGCATTAAATATATGAGCTTATGGGGGCTATACTTACTCAAACATAGTCACATAAAACAGCAACTAGAATATACAAATGTTCCATTTTACTGGTACCTAGAACTTGATACTAATTTACTAAAATTGGACAGTGTTTTACTTGATAATATAAATATAATAATGAAATGATAATGCTAATATGGAAGAATATAACAGAATCAATTGTTCACTAGTTACAGTAATAAGGCACTTGTATTAATATTGTAATGTGAAGCTTGGAATTTTTGTAACTTTACATGAATAGTGACATTTATTATAGGCATTAACTCTAGCTATAACAAATGTAATAATTTAGAGTGTTTGTATTTATTCACTTTTTATTTTACTTTCAGAATCTGCAATTCTATTTTTTTTCTACTTTGTTACCAACTATAAGTGGGTATGTTCCACTTTTCTGTTAAATTTATTCAAGGATGTATCCTATTATATGAAATCATCATCTTCAGTTTTATCATCATTTCTCTTGCAGGTGAAATTGCAAAAAGAATTCTAATTTCTTATTTTGTAACAGTACATGTGAAGTCCTTGTCAATGAGATTTGTCACTAACAAATCTTAAAAGGGGTCTTTTTCTTGAATGTGTTGTAGAAATCAGCATTCCATCAATTTTGACTCTATTTGTAGTCAAAAAGAATGAATGTCTCAGCTGTTACTTCTTAGAGTTCAAAGTGACATATTAGAAAATCAAAGGAAAACTGCAGTGAATAAAAAATCTATTGAATTTCAGAGAGCAACATTGCCAAAGCAATTACATCAAATAGCAATCACTCTTCTATGTTATCAGCAGTTGTCAAGTTAATTGGAGTCAAGATTGTCTCATATTATTCAGTAATGGATATTAATATATGGGTCAAAGTTAAACATTTATCATAAAATGTATACGTATTTGTTGAAGGAGATGAGACAGAGAAGTCTACTGAAGAATTCAATATTCATATCAAAAGGGTCTGTTAAAAGAAGTAGGTCACAATTATTTTAGTCAATTATATTAGCTCTATAGAAAACCAGAGTAGTACCTATTCATGACAAAAGATTCTGTTACTCAACCTTCACTTGAGGAATAGGCTGCTCATATAAAGATACACATTGATAAAGATAAAAAGGTTCATGGATTCAGGTTATTATAAAAATGCAAAATGTACTTCTTATAAAAAGTAACATGGTCCCATTTATTGATTGCTGGTCTTAGAGTCAGAGCTATTGGTGTTCTGTTCGGAAGTTGTCACCTGTGCCAATGAGTTTGAAGTTTTTCCCCACTTTCTCTTCTATTATATTTAGTGTGTCAGGCTTTATGTTAAGGTCTTTGATCCACTTGGACTTAAGTTTTGTGCAAGATGATAAGTATGGGTCAATTTGCATTCTTATTCATGTCGACATCCAGTTAGACCAGCACCATTTGTTGAAGAAGCTGTCCTTTTTCCATTGTACTGTTTTGGTTTCTTGGTCAAAAATTAAGTGACCATAGGTGTGTGGGTTCATTTCTGGCTCTTCCATTCGATTCCATTGATCAACTAGTCTGTCTCTATACCAGTACCATGGTATTTTTTTTTTTATTTTTTTGGTTTTTCGAGACAGGGTTTCTCTGTTTAACAGCTCTGGCTGTCCTGGACTCGCTTTGTAGACCAGGCTGGCCTTGAACTTGCAAAGATCCGCCTGCCTCTGCCTCCCAAGTGCTGGGATTAAAGGCGTGCGCCACCACCGCCCGGCATCCATGGTATTTTTTATACTATTACTCTGTAGTATAGCTTGAAATCTGGGATGATGATACCTCCAGATTTTTTTTTTTTTTTTTTTTTTTTTTTGTAGAGGATTTCTTTGGTAAGGCAAAAGACACTGTCATTAGAACAAAATGACAACAGATCTTAACCAACCCCACATTTGACACAGAGGGCTAATATACCAAATTTATGAAGAACTCAAGAAATTAAACACCAAGAAACCAAATAATCCAATCAAAAAAGGGGAACAAAGCTAAACTGAGAATTCACAAAGGAGGAATCTCTAATGGCAGTGAGACAGTTGAGGAAATGTTCAACATCCTTAATCATCAGAGAAATGCAACTCAAGACTACTCAGATTCCATCTCACACCTGTCAGAATGGCTAAGATAAAAGCTCAAATGACAGCACATGCTAACGAGGTTGTGAAGAAAAGGGAACCCTCCTCCATTGCTGGTGTGATTGCAAACCTGTACAGCCGCTTTGGAAATCAGTCTGGCCATATCTTAGAAAATTTGGAATAGTTCTATGTCAAGACTCAGCCATACCACTCCTGGACATAAATCCAAATGATTCCTCTCCAAACCGCAAGGACATCTCCTCAACTATGTTCATACTAGCTTTATTTGTAAAGCTTTATTTCCAGCTAGAAACTGGAAACAACCCAGACATGCAACCCATGTCAAATGACAATGGATGAAAATGCTATAGTACATTTATACAGTGGAATACTCAGTCATCAGAAACAAGGAAAACATGCAATTTGCTGCCAAATGAAGGGAACTAGAAAAGCTCATCCTGGGTGAGCTAACCCAGACCCAGAAAGATGCACATGACATGTGTTCACTTATAACTAGATTTTATCCAAATAGTATAGGATAACTATCCTACAACCAACAGACTGAAGGGAATAGGAACATAGACTTTGTTACTTGTTATTGGGACAGTTTGCTCTGGTGGAACTGCCATGTAGGCCCCCAGTGCAAGAGCCCTCATATAACTGCTGAGCTGAAGGAGGTTGATAAGTAGAGCAACAAGTAGAATAGGTGGGGGAAGGAGGAGATAGTGGGAGGGTGGGACCTGTAGAGGAGGGAAGGGCCTTTGATGGAAATATAATAAGTAAACATTAAAAAATAATTTTGATAAAACATAAAAAATACAACAAAAATGTAACATGGTAACTTAGACAGCTTCATAGTAATCTTTGGAATATGTAGTATTTTCAGATTATTTATCAAATGTCTCATCATCAAGCTATTGTTGAGAAAGGCTATTATTTACTTTCATAATTACTTGCTTTTTGGACAAACCAAATGATGTGCAAATAAGCTGGTTTAAAAAAAACAATTTTGTTACATTATCTTCTTTGTCTACATTAATAATATGAACAGACATTAAAACTTGAGAATAAATATCTCAACAGTTCACACAGAAAATTCTTAGGTATACAACTTGATTGAAATAAATACAACCTTTCAGATAATTAGAGTAAAAGTCACATTTCTTATTTTCATTTTTATAATTGAATAAATAGCTGGAAAAAAGTTACTGTCATCTACATTATAACTGGATTTTGCATAATTTATTTTTGTTAATAATGATTATAATATAGATATACAAATAAGTTTGCTCAAAATTGATTGAGCTTGATCATCAATGAGATTTGAAATCAAAATTAAGTATATTTGAAATCAAAATATATGGTTATAGGTAATGAATTTTTCATAGTATATTTTTTATTAATTTGTTTATTTTACATTCCAATTCCCATCCCCTCTCTCCTCCCAGTCCCACCTTCTCACCAACTCTGGAATAATCAAATTGCATGAGGGCTAAGAGCCTCCACTTCCACTGAAGCAAGATAAGGCAGCTCTGCTAGGAAAATGGGATCTGGAAGGAGGCAGTCAACTACCTCCAAGTCAGAGATAGTTTCCTCTTAAATTATTAGGGGATTCACTTGAAGACCTTACAGCCCATCAGTTACATATGTATATTTGGCCTAGGACCAGTCCATGCATGTTCTTTGGTTAGTGATTCAGTCTCTAGGAGCCTCCTTGTGTCTCAGTTAATTGGCTATGTGGTCTTTTTGTGGTGACCTTGATCTCACTAGCTTCCACAAACCCTCCTCTAACTCTTCTTGGTGTGCTAGGTAACCAAAGATTAAAAAAGTAATTACAACTTTGAATATTCAGTATTCATAATTTTCAAACTATTCAATCACCATTTGCAAATGTCTATATGTTTAATACTAGGAGCATCACATATATAATTGGTAATAAAATGATTTGAACAATATTCTGACCCACAACTCCAACAAAGCCTACTACTCACCTGTATGTAACTAGGGCATCCAAAATCCCAGGTAAAATCCCACATGCAGACAACCAATGCACTCTCAGAGTCCACTCAATCTCCAAGAGCATCCCTCCCTCATTTCCATATCCCAGTCTACTACACAGGCAGAAGACCTGAGTACTACCAGAGACCATGCTTAATTCCAGAGCCTCAGAGCCACTCAGATAGCCAGAACCCTAGAGGCCACCAGCTCCCAGAACCCCAGAGGTAGCTCCAGAACCCAAAAGAGCAGAAGTCACACAGGCCCCCAAAACACCAGCAGAGACACTCAACTGAAACTGAGTATTCATCATACACCAGAACCAAAGTTCTCTCCGGCCAGAGGACCAGAAAGAAAATAAAAACCAAGGAGAAAACATCTCTCTAACAAACAAACTCAGTAATTGATGCCTAAACCTATAGTGTTTCCAAATCAAGATGTCAGGAGTCCAGGATAAGACCACAGTTAATAATGGCCAGGGCAACATTGCAACACCAGAGTCCAGATATTCTACTACAACATGCTCTGGATATTCTATCAAAGCAGAAACACAAAATCATGACCTTAAAACCAGTCTTATGAAGATGATAAAGACACATACAGAGAAGAATGGATAAATCACTTAAAGAAATCAAGGTACAAACAACAAATGGGTGAAGGAAATGAATAAAAAACTTCAAGACATGAAAATGGCAATAGATTCAATAAAGAAAACATAGACTGAGAATAGCCTGGAGTTGGAAAATCTAAGTAAATAAAGAGAAACTATAGATTCAAACATTACCAACAAATTAAAAGAGATGGAAGAGAGAATCTGAGGCATATAAGGTATGATAGAAGAAATTGATACACCTGTCAAAGAAAATGATGACTATAAAAATTTCCTGACACAAAATATCTAAGAAATCTTGAACACTATGAATAGCAAACCTAAAATTGATAGGAGTAGAAAAAGAAGAATCCCAGCCCAAAGGCCCAAAGAATATTTTTAATAAAATCAGACAAGAAAAAATTTCTAACCTCAGGAGAAGATGCCTATTAAGGTACAAGAAGCATGCAGTGCACCAAATAGATTGGACCAGAAAAGGAAGTTCTTTTTCCACATAATAATAAAAAAACAATAAACATAACAAAGAAAAAATATTAAAATTGCAAGTGAAAGGGGCCAACTAGCATATAAATACAGGCCTACTAGAATTATATCTGACATCTCATTGAAGACTATAAAATTTGGAAGGACGTGAATAGATATATTTTAAACTCTAAGTGACCACAGATGCTTGCTCAGACTACTACACTCAGCACAACTTTCAATTATCATAACTGAAGAAAACAAGATATCCCATAACAAAGTCAAATTTAAACAATATCTATGCACAAATCTAGCCCACAGAAAGTACTAGAAGGAAAGCTCCAACACAGAGAGATTAACTACACCTATAAGTAAGCAGGAAATAGATAAAATCACACCAGCAAAAACAAAAGAAGGGAAACACACACACACACACACACACACACACACACACACACACACACACA